>JAQGBL010000031.1:0-10432 GCA_034698385.1 Strongylosoma stigmatosum
AACCTTTATACTATACATAAATTCCTTCTGAAATATTTATGATAGTTAAATCCTTGGTTGTGCAAAATAAATAATTTTTTTTTCATTTGTGATTTTTATTTCTCTTAATTTTACATTCTAACACTCCCTCCCCGAAGACGACTGTTACTTCCTAGTAAGTCAGTCTGAATCTGAAGAGAAATTCAAAAATTTATTTCTCTCATTTCCAGATTATATTCTATGGCAAATCTAGCACTCAAATGTGTTTTAGAGTATATGGAAACTTATTAAAATATTGGTTAGCAGATCAAATCAGTTATTATTTTAAAGCGAACATTTGGTCACAAAATTTCAATACATAACGCATAAAACATGTATATTGATATAATATTAGAGTGAATTTGGAGATTATTGATAAAAATTATACACTTGGCTATAGAGTGGTCAATGTTGATAATAAAAGTTTAAAACCAGCAAATATGTTATCACTGTATAATTCACATTTCCGCCACCAAAAATTATAATTAAAACATTCCCGTTACCTTAATAATAAAATTTGAACATTATCGTTATTTTAATAACACAATAAAAGGTTACCATCAATTAACATAAGATTAAACATGTTTGTTACATAAGAGTAAAATGTTCCCATTATCCAAAATTAAACATAATACATAAGACCAGAAATCAATATCGGTAAAGTTCTCTGTTTAAGAAAATGTAATTTTAAGGTTCTTTGCTAATACCCAATTGATAAATGGTATATTTTCTCTGAAATTAATGATCAGTTCTTTTTCAAAATTTAACTGGAAATCTTGAAATTGATCAGAAATTCTAACTCCAGATTTGGTTATCCATGAAGTGGGATAGAAAATGGGTGTGGCACTTTCTCCAAATAAATTTACTGAAAATTGGTTTTGGTCAATATACAGACTATCAGATTCAAATGAACTTTGTTGTATACTCCCTATGCAATAAATTGATGGATTAAATTTCTCACAAGCATTAATTAGATAGTGTTGTTGCGAATGAGGCGACACTGCAATTGAACTTAGAATGCTGGGTTCCTTCCAAGGCATTAAAGGTACATTATTCATTACCATTGTTTTACTGTTTTTAATGTCACTATCAAGTTTTGAATTCAATAAAATGTTGATGATAGGTGAACAGTCCTTGTACAGTAATCTGTAGATGGCATAAGAATTATTCAAAAGTGGTTTAAGTTGCCACTGATAATGTAGACAAAGTGGAGCACTAACACCATCACATAATTGTTCCACAGTTTGAGATACTGAAGCACATCTATGGATGAAATAGCTGTTGTTTGCTTGAAAAATAATGTTGTCTTTGTTAGTTGAGCACTTTTTCCCCAAATCACATTCCGTACTGTAAGGGCATTTGAGAACAGTTGAGAAATTTGTTGATATCTGGTAGGTGAAGTATTGAAAGTCCAGTTTCCATTTGCACTGCATTCCTTCGTAAAGGAATTTTAAAGTAGCTACTTGGGATGATTTTGGTATATGTAATATGAGGCAATTCATTTGGGAGGTGTTATATACAGTAAATTGTTGCTGGAAATGTACTGCACATTCTTTTCCCTTGGTTTTTTGAATGCAATGATATTCTCTTAACCAAATATCTTCCTTTTGATCACATCCAGCTGTTGAGGTTATTGTTAGTACCAAAGAAAGGAAAAACAGAAAAGATCGCATCTGAGGATAAAAGGGAGTAAAAATTTTAGTTAATAGTAAATTTAACAGCATTTATTGAGAAAATAGACTTTTAATTTTAAGTATTACAGTAATGATGATTCCTAGTACCAGAAAACCCCCCAATATAATAATAGAAATCTTGATGATGTTAAATACATTAGACATGTTTCAAAAGAATTTCAAAATTTTAGAGAATAAACTAGGATTCTCTGCATTTCCTGATTGATCATGAGTGTGATGAAGCGCAGTGGTGAAATTACTCTGGGAAATCATTGTTTGGTTATTTAAATTTAATTCTGGTTCATTTAAACATATATCAATATCTTGACAAGACGTTTTTTCTGCAAATGAAAGACATATTTTTTCTTTAGCGCACTTCACGTTTGTCTTAAAATTTATAACAAAATCATTTTCTAAAGTCTCTAAATCTACAATAGGAGTATGAGCTCTTATTTCCTTAAAGTTTACATTGGCAATGCCTGGTTGGCATAAGGTTTTCGCTGTTATGGTTAATCGAGCTGAAGAGACACAACTATAGCATCCTCTAATATGCTTAACTCCCAATATCAATGGGCATACCTCACTTATACTGAGAGAAAAAGATAAGTTTCTTGCTATCAATTGCACCACGGTTGGCAAGCTTTCTAACATGATTGAGTTTAATTTGCCATTACTATCAACAGTGAAATTGTGACTCATTATGTGATAGGGTATTTTGGAGGTTTTATCCTCCTTAAGTAATAGTAAATAAGATTTTTGTACAGTGGTAGACATAAATTTATCAACAAAAACTGGCTTCACCATTTGTTCATCAAATATGAACTGGGTGGCTTTTGCTTCTTCTGCTTGTACAGCTCCTACTTGTTTGAAATTTGGTCTACCTGGGGTGCTGGCTTCATCTATGTACGCTTCAAAAACGTCATTGTAGTTTTGTATGAGGTAAGGTGGTAATAATTCTAAATTTTGCTCAAAATTTCCCACTATTTGAATCTGTATACTACCTTTTAGGATAGTATATGTTTTCCCTGTGTAAGCTAATTTGATAATTTCCTTTCCTACTCTGACTGTCAATACTGGGTAACATTGCTTTCCTTGTATCTTACTTACTTTAAAAGTCATGGAATAGTCTGGAATGAGGTAATATCTATAATGGTGACAAACTGAGGACAGCCAACACAATCTAAACGCAGCTGAAGCCATATTTTCGCAATTAGTAACTCCAGGCCAGCTCTCAGTTTCTTTAGTTAATCCTGGGAATTCTGCATCTCTTTTGCAATTTTGTCCCCATTTACATATCATTTGGTTAGCACAACTCTGCACATGGACATGTTTTACAGTAACAGGAAATGTGTAATATTGTAAAATGGTAGGCCATTCACATCTTATGGAATCAAATGAGATAGCTAAATCAGTCAGTACTCCCTTTTCAGGGCTCATTACCCAAAGGCATTGAGTAAATCCAATATTTTGCAAAGTGATGAGACTTTGTATACTTATTTCACAATCCAATTTGTTGGTAAGTTTGTTTCGTTTACATGTTTCAGAAAATGCTTGTATGTTCTTTTGTTCATTACACTCAGAATTTGCCCATATTTCTTGGATTGGGAAAGCTAATACCATTATTACTGCTAATATCATTCCTGGATCATATAAATGCTGGTTTATTTCTGGGTTAATTCTTTCATTTACAGCTCTTGAAAAATGGTGAGCTGCTTGAAAAATATTGTGTCCTATGTATACACCTGTTCTGTAAGAAATTTTACATGTTCCTCTGCAACACATTACCAATATCTTAATTAGCAGATAGAAAGTGTAGATTAAAGTAGCTATCCCAGTAAAGATTCTGGTTAGGTGTTTGACTAACAGACTAAACAATATTATGGCCATTACTACTATAATGTATTGAATGTAAGCAGTTAGACAGTTAAAATGTTGAAGTCTGTCCCAGCATATTACACATTGTACTCTATCACAACTAGATAATTCATCTACAATAAAGCTATTGGTAGATGATAAAGTGCCATTCTCATAGAATAGTATCTTCATTACTCCTGCTTTATGAAAAAATTCAAAAGGCAATTGTATTGTTTTGGCCTGAAATTCAACTCGAGAATATTCTACTCCATCTTTTTGAACAACTATTCTTCCTGCCTTTGTAATAGTTAGAAGATCTTTATCTAATTCTACCCATTTTGGCTTTTTTGTTTCTTCTTTTAAAATAATTGATCTTTTACTTCTTCGTATAGAAAAATCATGATAACATGCTTCATAAGTAATTGTAGTAGGGTTTTTTTTATAAATATTCCTTTTATTTCTGCAAATAGAGAATAAGAGGCAGTGTTTAACTGGCATTTGCATTTTGAATGTTTAGAGCAGGAATATTTATCGCAATATAGGTCATTTCCTGTGCACCCATTATGATTTATACATGAGCATGCATGTGATTTTTCAACACATTCAGAAGAATAACTATTTCCTTCATTATTTTTTGTAAAATTCAACATAAAGTTGTTGGCAGATATTACTTGATTTGTTTGGTTATTGAAAATTCCTGTTTTGTAGTTTCTTACGCAATAGTCACATTTGTCCATTCGAGAACTGCATGCATCATTTGGTAGATTTATATTTTCTTTATCATACTTTAGGTATCTACAGCTTTGTACTTCATTTTCCCAAGAGCATTTCGTAATGTATTCATAATTTTGTTCCTCGTTGAATTCCTCCCTAGCGAAAATGGCTGGAATCTCCTTAGTAACCGATTGAAGTGTATAAATCCACCATAAAACTTCAACAATTTTCATGGTCTAAAAAATAAAAATGATTAAGAATTATACTGGTCAGTTCTGGGTATATTTAATATGTCTCTTATAGTTTTATCAATTCTATTAGGTAAAGAAAAAGATGGAGTTTCATTGAGTTGTTGTCTAGCTTTATTTAATTTTTCTTCTTCTGAACGTTTAGTGTCACTTCTTGTGACTGGTTTATTTGGGGTATATGTTTGAAAATGTGTGTTTCGTGGTGAAATAAGTTTATTCTCTGAGCTAATTTTTCTTCTTTCTTCTGCACTTAAATTTAGTTCCCCATAATTATCTCCTAGTTTACTAACTTCTGCTTCTGGTATTTGGAGATTTTCTATGATAAAACTGTCATCATCAAATATTTCTTCTTCTTGCAGTTGTTTTCGTTGATTTATACGTTCGGATACAGGCATCCGTTTATGACTTTGTTTAAACTTAACTTCTGGAAAAGGCGTTCTCACTATATAGGGTTTCAACCTATTTGCATGCACTATTACTTTTCTTCTATTTATTTGAATTGAATAATTTGTTTCGCTTGTTTGATCTAATACTCTATAAGGTCCTTGGTATTTGGGAGCTAATTTCATTGAAATATGTAGTTTATTTGAAGGCATTAATACCCATACTTCAGATCCCACTTCAAAATGATCTGTTTTTACTTTTTGTTTTCTATTTTCCAAGTTTTTTGTGTAATCCCAATCCTTTTGGATGTTATTTTCTGCAATTTTATAAGCATTTATTAAACTGGTCACAACTCTAGGAATGTAGTTATCAGAATATAATGGTCCATTTGCAGAATTTAATATTGAATAAGGTAAAATTGCATCTCTACCATGCATAAGAAAATATGGAGATTCTTTTGTAGTTGCATGTTTGGCAGTTCTATAGGCAAATAGTAATAAAGGAAAATTTACATCCCAGTTTTGTTGGTTTGCTTCAGTATAAGGGGAAATCATGCTGGCTAAGGTTTTATTAAATCTTTCAACTTGTCCATTTGCTTGTGGATGGTAAGCAGATGAAATTATTTTCTTAATACCTAGCTTATTACACAAAGTTCTGAACAACTCTGATGTAAAATTTGTACCTTGATCAGTTAGTAACAATTTAAATAAACCATGCCTAGAAATGATTTCATATATTAACAGATCAGCTATAGTTTCAGTTTTCTGATCTCTCGTGGGGAAAGCCTCTACCCATTTAGTAAAATTATCAGTGAACACCACTAGATATTTATTTCCTTCATCTGATATAGGTAAAGGTCCCATAACATCTAAAGACCATCGCTGCATTGGTCTGTTTAAAGGAATCATGGGTTGTAAAGGTGCTTTATATCGTTTTATTTTATTAATATTGCAAGAATGGCAAGCTTTTATAAAATTATGTAAATACATGGTCATAGTAGGCCAATAAACTTCCAATTTTAATTTAGACAATGCTTTCTCCAAACCCAGATGTCCTGAAAATACGGAGCTGTGAGCTTGTCTTAGAAATTCTTCTTTAAGTGTTGTAGGTAAACAGACAACTTCAAAAGTGGAATTTGTATTTCTATTATCTTTTACTATTTTAACTAACAGATTTTTTTCATTTATTTTAAAACCTTGTTTGAGAGTTTTATTATGTTCTTTTAGATTGGTACTTTTATTTAAAATATTATATATTTTACTACAAAATGGGTCCTTCCTTTGTTCTTCCAGCAATAGACTGGTTGTATCATGAGAAACATACAACAAGTTTCTTGCAGAAGCTTTTGCTTCTGGAAAAGTATCTAAACTTTCTAAATTTGTTTCCTCATTTTCTCTATCTCCATATTTACAGTCTCTACTGAGAGCATCTGCTTTGTTAGTAATGCCTCTTTTATATTCTACTTTGAAGTCATAAGCTTGTAGTTGCACTGCCCATCTAGCAATTAGAGCACTTTTATTCTTTTGTTTTAACATATACACTAATGGTGCGTGGTCAGTAATTAATGTGAAAGGTCTGCCAAGTAAATAGTATCTAAAGTATACTATTCCAAACAGACATCCTAACGCTTCCTTTTGTACCGTAGAATAATTTGCTTCAGAAGATTTCAATTTTCTGCTTGCATAGGCTACTGGATGTAAACCGTCTTCAAATATCTGTTCTAGAACAGCACCTATGGCATATTGACTAGCATCAGTTGTCAATACAAAAGGTAACTCCCAATTTACTAAACTTAATATTGGTCTGTTTATCAATCTATCCTTAAGGGTCTGGAAAGCCTTTTCTGCCTCTTCATTCCAAATATAAGGTTGGTCTTTCTTTGTCAGATTGGTAAGGGGTGCTGCAATTTTTGCAAATTCCTTTATAAATTTCTTATAAAAGTTGCAGAGACCTAGGAAAGATTGTATTTGTTTTACATTTGTTGGTGAAGAGTAACATCTTACTGCTGCTAATTTGTTTTCTGTAGGATCAACTTGGCCATTACAAATTACATGTCTTTGATAAGTGACCTTTTTGGTAATAAGTTCTACTTTTCCAGGTTTAACTTTTAAATTCACAATTTCCAGCCTCTTAAACACTTCTTCTAACAGAGCATACATTTCTTCAATAGTGTCTGCATATAATAATATGTCATCAATGAACACAATAACCCCATTTCCAATTAATCCAGCAAATATTTTATCTGCCATCCTTTGAAATATGTTTGGAGAGATTGTAAGCCCCATAGGCATTCGGTTAAATTCATAATGTCCAAAAGGTGTGGCAAAAGCAGTTTATCTTTTGCAATCATCTTCTACCTGAATTTGGTAGAAACCACTGGCGAAGTCCAATACAGAGAAATATTTGGCTGTTCCAATTCGGTTCAACAAGTTTTCTATAATAGGTAAAGGATATTTATCTCCTCTAATTTTATCATTTAGTTTTCGGTAGTCAATTACTAGTCTTGGATCCTTGTTGGGAGCATGTACTAGTAGGCAAGGACTACTGTAAGGGCTATTTGATAATTTTATGATATTAGCTTGCAACAATTCATTAATTCTTTGTTGAAGGGTGTTTTCATCCCGCTGTGGTACTGTGTAGCACCTCATGCAAACTGGAGCGGTGTCTTCTAAAGTAATAGTTAGACTTGAAGCTGAAGTTCCAGTTAAATCTTTAAAACTTCTAGCAAAAATCGAAGTATGGCTACGTAGTAATTTAAGTAATCTTGTTTTATTTTCTTCATTTAAATGCTTTAAATCAAATAATTCCTCTATGTCAGATGAAGGTGGAAAAATTAAAAAATCATCAGCCATTTCTTTTACATTTTCTATTGCAAATATTTCTTGCTGACCAGAAATAACTGCTTCTTCACTTATAAAGGGCTCTGTTTCCTGTTTGATTTTACTATTTTGTCTCACTTCAGTTGCTGAGTTATTAGCATTTTCTTTCATGGTTTGACTATTTATATTAAATATATGCTGATTTTTGCTACCATTGGTACTTGTTCCTGATATAAATTTTTCCAAATTTACCACTTTAATTTCTTCTACTGGAGCTCCAGAGGATTTTTCATAGGTTTTATCTTCTGTGGGATCATAAGTTCTAGTTTTCCCATAGTTGAGTATCCAAAAATTCCAGTGGGTCCGGTTAGAAACTTATCTTCTAGGACATAAAATCTGACTGTTTTAAAGATATTGTTTATTTTCAGATTTACTATTATACTCCAAGTAATCGGTATTTTGCCTGAAGTGGTATGCAGCATTTTCAGCTTCAAACTTAATCTCCATTTCTGTTAGCTTATCTACAAATTCAGTGGTCACAATAGAAATGGAGGCTCCTGTGTCTAATAGAAATGGTAGTTTTTCATTTCCCACAATTACAATCATTTCTGGACTTGATTCAAATTTTCTTATATGATACAGTGTTTGGAGACCCTTCTCTTCTAGGTATTCATTAACATCGGTCCTTTGTGTTAATGACTCCTCTAGTTTAAATTTTCTGCTTGTTTAAGAGGGCATGTTGACGCAAAATGTCCATAGTCCTTGCAATTATAACACATAACTGAGCTGAAATCTTTTGCAGTTTTTTCATTTCTGTATATTCTGGGGCAATTTGGTGCAATGTGCCCTACTTGATTACACATTTGACACTTAAGTATTTTGTTAGAATTTGGTGTTTCATTAATACTTTTCGTTGGTTGATGGTATTGTTCATTTGTTGATTGATATTGATCTTTTGGTTGTTGATATTGCATTTTTTGAGTAGCAATTTGTCTTATATTAGACAAGCTTGGTTTTATTGCTCTGTTTTTCATGTGAGTCTTACTTTTATATCTCAACTCCTTTCGAGTAATCGGGACATAGCATATAGCTTCTACTTCATCTTCCTCTGGCATGTCTTCCATTAATTCTGTTTCTGAGCCTGATGCTGTGTCTTCTTCTTTTGTAAGATCTATCATGTGTACATTTTGTCTTGTTCCAATGTTTTTTCTTGGTGAAATTTTGGGTTGTACCTTGGTGTCCTGTTTCTTTTTTAACTGCATTTCTAATTCCTGGATTTTTTGCATTAATTGATTTATTACAGTCATTTGATCGGGTTGTTCAGGATTTCGATTGGTTGTTTGAGAGACTATATTATGAACATTTATACTTCTCTTTGATACTGCAGCATCATTTGCTTCCTCTTGTATAGCTGAAGCTATAGCATCTTCTAAAGTTGCTGGTTGTAAAGTCAATACTACTCTGGCCAAAGTAGATTGCAATCCGGTGATAAATCTGCTTTTCACCATAGTATCTTTAATTTTTTGATAAGTGAGGTTTGGGTCCCCTAAATCATCTAAGGTTCTAGCGGCTTTCTTCATTCGTTGAGCGTATTCTCTCACTTTTTCTTTATTACCTTGGGTGATGTTCATCCAACTGTTTAGTTGAGCATTTAGATGTCTTGTATCTCGAAAGTATTTCTTCAAAGCTTGGGAAAAATCATTAAGAGTTGCTCTATCTGCTGGAGTTATCTCTCTTACAAATTCAAAAACATTATCCTTGAATCGAGACATAGCCAAAGTAATCGCTATAGGTTCTGAAAGATTGCTGATAGATAAAATTGTTTCTATGGCTTTTATTACGTCTGTTGGAGTAACTCCATCTTCAGCTCCTGTAAAAATTGGGAGCATCTGGAGATACACCGAAGACACTGAAGGGTGTGCCATTTGAGCTGTAGCTGGAATTTGACTTATAAAACTTCCTGTAGTTGTTCCTGATTGTCTTGCTAGTTGTAGTCCTGAAGGTCCTGGAGAAGAGAAATCCAAGTTTATTCCAGAATCTCTAGCTTCTTTTGACATGTGTATGGTAATTCAAGTTGAAAATCTAGAAATTATATTGTATTTATTATTTTTAAAGTTTTTTATTTTTTTTGACTTTCAAAATAATTTTTTTTTTGCACATATTTTTATGTTAAGTAATATGTTACTTATGCTCTAGCTCTACTTGGCTTAGTATTAAATCGATATCTGAAGCTCTTTTATGAGAAACAATCTATTCATAAATTTTTATGAGTAATATAAAATTAAAATTTAATAACTATTAAATCTAAACTGGATGATTAGTTTTAGTTGTATTATATTGTTTTAAGTCTCGATAAAACCATATTTTGTATGAAACCTTTTTTATTTCATTTTTGGTTTAGCTATTAAAAACGATCACAAATGTTGGTCATTAATGCGATCTTAGCAAAAATAATGTTTATAAATAAACGGTATTCTGAAATCGTCATTGGAAGAAATTCGGATTTTGCTCCCATTACTTCCCCATAAAATTTCATTTTTCGATTTTTAACAGAAATTAAGAAAGTAGAATGTTCGTGTTCTACTTCGTAATGCGCTTGTTCATGAAATTCTGGATCATAAGACATAGTTATTCTTGAGAATGTGTTCATCATAAATCGCTCTGGATCCTGAGATGTTTCCGCAAAATGGGTGACTTGTCTTTCTTCTTCCTGAAGAATAGT
>JAQGBL010000032.1:0-10391 GCA_034698385.1 Strongylosoma stigmatosum
AATATTTTCATTATTTAATTTAATTATTTTTATTATTTAATTTTATTATTTTCATTATTTAATTTAATTATTTTTATTATTTATTTTTAATATTCTCATTATTTAATTTTATTATTTCCATTATTTAATTTTAATATTTTCATTATTTAATTTTATTATTTTCATTATTTAATTTAATTATTTTTATTATTTAATTTTATTATTTTCAGTATTTAATTTTATTATTTTCAGTATTTAATTTTATTATTTAATTCTATTATTTTCATTATTTAAAAATAGCCGCTAATGTGATTACGTCAGTGATCCGCTTTTCGCTCCCGAGCGCTCAAGCTATTAGCGCACGCTTCTTATAATGACTGTTCTAAAAACGCACGCTTCTTATAATGACGTCAGCGTTCCAGTCACACAGACACATACACACACACACACACACAGAGACTGGGTAAATATATATATTAATTCTACAATTTAAGTCAGATGATTGCCTGGGTTCGCCATTGATATTTTTGTTTTCTCGCTGTTCTGCGTTTTTTTCGCTTGGTTGCGACTTGAATAAATTGTAACTGCTAGTTTTGCCCATCAAAGGCATATATTAATTAAAAATAATAAATATATATTGTTTATATTATTTTATATTGTTCATATTGCATATTTCATTGTCAAATTATAATTTTTGGTTTTAAGTTCAACTTTTAATTACTAACTGATCAATTTCTTTGATTATGTTTATCACATTTCTGTTTTCTTGAATCCATTTCTTTCTTAAAATCGGTAAATTTGATTTATATGTCATAAATACAAATAATAATAGTTATTTTCTTTATTTTATATTTTGTCACTGTTTTTCTTTTTAGCTAAATTTTTTTCTATAAGTATGAACTAAAAAAACATTTTAACCGAGAAATGTTCAACAGGAGGTCCTCAGCCTCCCTATACCTCCTCTCGGCAAATAAATTATTTACTTCCCGCTTCTTATTAATAATTTGAATACTTTCCAACAGTACAATATTTTCACTATCCATGTTCTATTTGCTTATTGTGTTTAAAAAGGCTTTTAAAATGTGGCACTTCCAACAGGTCCTTTTTTAACTAAAACACTACTGTAACTGATTGACTTTTGGTTGACGTCATTTGATCATTAACTGGGTCGCTTGCTTAATTCCTTTTTAATTACCGGTACTCATTATTTAGCAAAAATAATCAGCACAGTTGACCTTTGTTAATAGGGCACTGCAAGGGGGCAAAAGAGGTGTTTGGAATTCCCCAGTGTTTAGAGTGAAACAGCCACACAATTAATGGAACAAACATTAATTTGTTGCTATGGAAAAATATTATTTTAGTTTTTGATATTCTATGTTTAGTTTTTGATATTCTATGTTTAGTTTTTGGTATTTTATGTTTAGTTTTTGGTATTTTATGTTTAGTTTTTGGTATTTTATGTTTAGTTTTGGTATTTTATGTTTAGTTTTTAGCATTTTTGACACTGTTCAAAGTTATTCATTAGATAGATTTTTCCATGTTGGTTTCAGCCCTTTTATATGTGACCAACACAATAGATTCTAACTTCTAGCAAGTAATCCCTTAATTGCTGTGTACCAGGATGTACCATATCCTGATTGAGGATTAATAAATTGTTCATCTGCATTCCTAAGTTGGGGTGACAATTAAACAATAGTAGCAGAAGTTTCCAAGAAGTAAAGTACAGTACATGCACATTTCCAACATTTTTTTGGTAATATTTCTGGAGTTTTTTCAGTTGAGTTGAGCATTGTTTACTTAAAATTTGTAAATTTAACAGAAATTAACTGATTACAACACAATTAAGCTTTTAAAAAACTAAATTGATTTGTTATCATGTTTGATTTTTTGACAAAATCATATCAAGTTAAATTCATTTTTAATTTAAATATTTTAAACGGTTTTTTAAGTGTTAATGATTAAATTAGTGATTTGTCTGACTTGGTTAATCAAATAAATTAAATTAAAATTTTTAAAATGACTGAATTGTTTAACAAATTTAAATCTACGTAAATATAAATTAATCTAATCAACCTTTTTGAATTGATAGTTGTTTTATTAAAGTTTTTTAATTTTTTTTTTTGTTTTTAGTTCTTATTTACTGATGTTTAAGGTAGTAGTTGTTTACATTTTTAAAGATGTTAAATGTTTGCTATATATTATAAGTTTGAAGTACTATCTGCATTTAACTGGTTTAGTGTCTTTTCCAAAGCATTAATTACATACTTAACATTGTATTGTATGACGAAACATTTTATTTAAATTTTTTGCATTTTGTTTTAAATCACAAAAGTTGATTTTTAATTTGTGTTTTTTAGTTTGACAAAATTATTCATACATTTGCTGTTACAATTACTTTTTTTGGCTGATATTACATATTTAATTACACGAATTTACTTATTTAGCATTTTTAAAAAGTGAAACTGAAACGTAATCAATATTTTAAGTTTAATTTAAATTATTTATTTTTAAAATAATATTAATTTAGTTATGTTTTAAATTATTTAATTTGGAATTAAATTGGTTTTCAATGCGTTAATGTAATGGTAAATTGTAGTCAATATTAAAAAATTTATTATAGTAAAATTTTGGGTTATTTTTTTTCATAATTTGATATCTAATGCTTACATTAATAATTGCTCATTAAATGACCATTATAATTTAACAAAGTTATTTTTTCCTACTGATTAAAAATTAATAATTAAAAAGAAATGTGTATAAAATGTGATACATTTTAATGTATTTATGTGAAATTTATATATGCATTAATAATTATAATGTATTTATGAATATTTATTTACTAAATATCATTTTTTTTATTTATTTACAATAAACTTTTACATTTACATTTTTATATAACTTTTAATTTGATTTTTTTAACATATATTACACATTTTTTATTATTAAACCATTAAATTTATTTAAAATTTTGATATGCTTTACATTATTTTTTTTTAAATTGATTGAACTAACAAATAAGAAATTAATTTAAAATTAAGTCGACCACTTAAATTCTTATTTAAAAATGAATTCAGTTCCATATTTTTTATTTATTAAGATAAACTATAAACCCCTCTTTTATAATTTAACCCTCTAGCTTTCAAGTTGTTTTTAATAATGTGCACCTGCAGTGTCACGTTGTTTTCAAACAATTAAAAAAATTAAAAAACAATCAAAAAAAATTCTAATAAATTCCAAAAATATCAGAAAAATCGAAAAAAAAATTGAAAATTCATTAAGTCCAAAAAAATTTTAAAAATTTTAAAACTCTAAAATTAAAAAACAAATCAAAAAACAATCCAAAAAAAATCAAAAAAATCGGAAAAAATCAGAAAAAACCAAAACAAATTAAAAATCCAAAAATTTAAAAAAAAAAACCAAAAAATTCTAAAAAATTTTAAATTTAAAGAAAAAATTAAAAAAAAATCCAAAAAAATCCAAAAACATTAAAATAAATTCAAAAAAAATCCAAAAAGATCAAATGACCCCCAAAATAATTCAAATTCCATATTTTCCAAAATGATTCTAAAAATTCTAAAATTTAAAGAAAAAATTTAAAAAATTCCAAAAATATCAGAAAAAATTAAAAATAAAATCCAAAAATATTAGATAAAACCCAAAAAAAAATTCAAAATTCATAATTTCCAAAAAAATTCTAAAAATTCTAAAATTAAAAAAAATCTAAAAACAATCCAAAAAAAAATCAGAAAAAATCAAAACAAATTAAAAATCCAAAAATTTAAAAAAAAATTCTAAAAATTTTAAATTTAAAAATCAAATTCCAAAAAAATCCAAAAACATTAAAAAAAATTCAAAAAAAATCCAAAAAATCCAAAAATATCAGAAAAAATCCAAATAAATTAGATCACCACCAAAAAAAATTCAAAATTCATAATTTCCAAAAAAATTCAAAAAATTCTAAAATAAAAAAGTATTATAAAAAAAACCAAAAACAATCCACAAAAATTCCAAAAATATCAGAAAAAGCCTAAAAAAATTCTAAAATTTTAACATGCTAAAAAAAACCAGAAAATTCCAAAAAAATCTAAAAATTATACAAATTTAAAAAAAACTTTGCAATTGTAAAACAAAAACAATTTGACCACTTAAGTAACCACACTAATGTTTTAAGTTTAGCAACACAAGTTTATTGAACATTAAATTTTATTAAGTATTTTTTTTTTTTTTTTTTTTATTTATTTATTGAATCATCACCTTTCGACAATCACCTGTCCTAGGTGATGGAGCTCGATACAATTACAAAATTATGTAAAATAAACATTTGAAAAAATTTAAACCCCCATCTCCGCATAAACAACATATAATCGCAAACGCAACAAAATCGCAACAATTCCATCAAGTAATCTCTCAAAAAATCGCATCATCATAACAATCGAAAACAATACATCTAAACATATGAAACCATTCACAAGTCTTCCAACCTCTTCTGAAAATCATACACTTTACATATTCGATCTATAAAGAAGAAAACCTTCACTACTGAAGCCTTACAAGACATATTTTGTAATTTTTCCAAAAAACCCTGTGAAGCTGTGAAACAAACAAAAGTTTCTCTGTATCTCTTGAAAAACACACAATATGATATCAAATGTTCCTTCAAAGTCATATTAATAGCCATTTCGCAAATCAAACAACTATCACATTCAGATATAAATATTCGACCGTTAGTCAGACCCGCTAAATTCAACCGCAGATTTGTGAAGGTGCGAATTACACCAATGTTCCAAAACTTGTTTAAATAAAACTCAGGAAGAATTCCAGATTTAATCCGACTATAATAAGCATACTTGATCAAAAAATTTAAATTATATAAATCATCTGTAATAGTCTTACTCACAAAACTCGCCATCAAATCCGCGGGACTGATACTTAAGGTCTCATCCTCATACACTGGTACAATCATATTTCCTTTTTCGAACATGTCATTAAATCTCTTATACCAAGAGTCGTGCAACCAGACCTTTTGCTTACAGTAGCATACAGACGCCAGTCGTTCGACCAACAACATTTCCAACCTCAACCAAAAAGATAGACAATTAAAAAACAAAATAACACTTAAAGGTCTACGACCAGTCTCAATGCGTAAGGCCGCACTCTTAGTACAATTTGGCAAACATAATAAGCGTTTCAAAAACTTAGTGTGAAGAACTTCAATCTGGGTCCAATAATTCCCAGCCCAAATAGGCGCCGCAGACATAATAATCGATACAATTGTGCAATCAAACAGGCGCAGCTGTGAACCGAAGTTTGACATTTTCTCTCTTTTAAAACGTTTCCACAGCTGCGCTAAAGCCGCATTAACCTTAGATTTAACAGCCTCAAAATGGACATTAAAACCACCGTTTTCAGAAAACCACACACCAAAATATTTATATGAACGAACCACCTCTAATTTAACACCGCCATAATACCAACTAAACTTTGATCCAAATGATCCGCGGTGACTAAAAATAAGCACCTTCGTCTTATCAGTGTTAACACTTAGACATTTTCCTACAAAATATGCCTGCAACCTGTTAAGTTTACGTTGCAGACCGGCCGGGGTGTCAGCAAACAGTACCACATCATCAGCATAACACAACAAATGCATGCTGACATCCCCACTTAACTGAATGCCGTCATCCCAACCCCGGAAAACCTCCTCCATATCAGAGATATAAATATTAAACAGTAGAGGGCTTAAAGAGTCGCCCTGTAACATACCCTTTCCAACCTTAATAAATCCCGTGTTAACGTTCGTCTGTCTAACTGACGCATAAGCATTTACATATATACTGCGTACGACCCTAATGAAATCCACAGGCACCCCCAATTTCATAAGCATTGACCATAACATACCGTGCGGCACCGTATCAAACGCAGACTGCAAATCGATAAGGGCACAGTACAATCTCCATTTCTTAGCTTTAAACACATTTACAACGTGCAACAAAGTGAAAAGATGATCCAAAGTACCGTAGCCTCACCGAAAAGCGGCCTGCGTTTCAGGTAGAACATCAAACGCCATAACAAAATCCATTAATCTTCTACACAAAATGGTGGTAAACATCTTGGTCACCGCCTGTAAGAGGGATATTAACCGATAGCTACTCGGATCGTCTAACTCACCACATTTAAAAATTGGTGATATCACAATCTTAGACCATGACTTAGGCACTACTTGACTCCTAAAAATCTTATTAAAACTATCGCACATACATTGAATAAACCTATCGGAAACCACTTTAAACATTTCATTCAACATAAGATCATGGCCAGGGGCTTTTCGACCCTTTAAACCCCTTACTACATCTCGTAACTCCAGGCCTATTACATCCGCCATCAAAAAAGATCTGGGGGCCAGCACCTCCAATATCGATTCCTCCAATATAACTGAATAATCCAAAAAATGTTCAGCGAGATATTCTTCCCATTTTGAAACCGTAGGTGTTATTTCGCTACGTCTTTGAGTCTCACATAGAGTATTAAAAACCTTCCAAAACCCAGATCCTTTTACATAAAATAAATCTCTTTTCACTGATGAGAACCATAATTGTTTTTTAAATTTACACAAATTTTTAAAACTTCGTCGCCCAGAGACATAATCAGTATAATCACCACATAATCTTGCCCGTTTTAAAGTTTCTTTTAAAGTTCTCTTAAACCTTACACATTCACCATCAAACCACTTATTCCAAGTACATGCAGGGTTTACTCATTTATAATCTTAAAAAGGTCTAAATTTTCCGCCACCTCAGTCATGGTACACATTATCAAGTCATCAACAAGCACCTTGTGGGCCGAGAGCCGTGTAGACACCACATCCACTTCCCTTACAAAATTTTCAACAAATTTTTTATCATCATATCGCCACTTAATATATTTTCTCGAAATTACGTCCACCGTATCTCTCCGAACACCCCCACATAAGGAAACCGCAATAGGGAAGTGGTCGGAGCCCACCCAGCTCTCGACTCGAAAATTATTCAAAAATTCCAGCAAGTCAGCATTAACAGCACAATAATCAATAACCGTCGCATAATCCCCCTTAACATAAGTACATATAGATGGGAAATCCCCCAACATACGACCATTTAACAAAAATAAATCACGATCACCAATAATTTTAATCAACCGAACCCCACCACGGTTGTGGGTCGCATCCATGGAGGATCTGCGCAAAAGGTTACAATTGAAGGCGTAAGATGCCTCCTGCAAATTACCCACTCTACAGTTTAAATCGCCCATAATTATTATTGGCAACTCCGCAAGCCCCTCATCACGTATAAATGAAAACAGATCCTCCATGAAGCCCCCAACATCCGTAGAGGGTGGTACATATACAAAACATATCAACACATAACCAAAACCTAAATCAGGAACGCATACCAAGATATTTTCATTAACAGAGGTCAAACCCAATTTCAATTTAATCCCCTTTTTTACACCAGCAAAAAGACCTCCGGATGCTCGACCAAAACGACTTGACCTCACTGCAGGTACATTTTTAACCAAAAAAGAATCTAAAATCCATGTCGGGGGCGCGAAGTCCAATCGATCTATCCAGGTCTCAGCATAGCAAAACATACAATAGTTCAAAAGATCAACTGAAAAAGCATGTAAATAATTTCCAGTCAAACCAAACACATTCTAAAACATAACATCTTGCACCTTCTCATACACCATTACTTTTTCCGATACAACATCCACCGGTCCTTCCCGACCACGAGTTTCTTGTTCCTCAGTTGACCCTATTAATTGCTATCCTGTTCCCATCTCCGATCCCGCACCCTCCTTAGCACCTAAGCCGTCAGCTGTTTGAGATCCGTAGTCACCAGTCTGTGAAGCCAAACCCACTTGTACCGTTTGGTCAGTCACTTTTGTCACAGCCTTGATGCCGTTTGACACCGAATCAAACTTGTAACTTATCCCGTCTATTAATAAAAGATTTCTTCTTAAAAAAGCCTCCTTCCCCTCCGACTTGGCCGTCGTCAAAAAAGGAATTAATCCACGTCTCGATCGCTGTGTTGCCTGCGTAAAGTCTTCAGCAATTATTACCATCTTACCAGATGCTTCGCCAGATCTTTTCCATGCTCGAAACTTTCTCAAAACATCATTTCTGGCCCCAAACGATTTAAACTCGACCAGAAAGGGCGTTGCACTCGATCTACTGTTCAAAAGTTCACCACGCACAAGATCACATTCAGTTAAATCATATTTCAGTGTTTCATTTAAAAATAATAACACTGTCGAAGTAGATGGCTCACCATATTCAGACAAATTAAAGAAAATCAAATTAAATCGTTTTTCAAAATTTCCTTCCTTTTCAAGGTTATCTTGTAGCTGTTCAAAGCGTAGCTCAGCATTAGTTAATTTACATGCTAATTGACCGATTTCCGTTTTTAAATTCACATTTTCAGCATGCAAACTATCAAATGTATCCTGCACTACTTTCTCATGGTTATTTAATTGAGTTTTCAAATCCCCAACATCAGCTTTAATCAGCGAAAGTTCAACACTGTTTGCCTTTAATAATAAGCATTATGTCCATCAAGGTCACTTCATCCCCCTCAACACGTGGTCGTTTCAATGATTGAGTTTCTGCAACCAAAACAGGAGTTTTATCAAAAGTTTCTAAACTTACAGCGCCGATCGAAAGAGAACGTCCTCTGATATTTTCAGTGGAGAAATCCATCGTTGTTAAATCCTTATCAGAGAAATTAGGTCCAGGATTACACTCGATATTTCCCATAATCAACAGCGTCATTAATGTCACAAAAGCATAAGAAATCTCAAATCTCCGAAGCCTGATAATAATTTCGCTGCTAAATTGAGATCCAGTTTTCTTTCCATGGCATAAACGAAAATTGAATAAACCAATTCGTCTTCTATAACTTTCTATGTCCGCCATTTTCCAAACAACAAAATACACGCCGTACCAAAAACAAGCATACAAATGCATACAAAAGCGGAGCGAGGTACAGCACGTCTAATCGCTACCAAGACTAGTAGCGAACTCCAAATTTTATTAAGTAATGTTTATCAACAGAAACATTGAGGAATTGTCATTTTTGTGAGAAGTTATCATCATTTTTGAAAAATTGTTAGTTTTGAGAAATTTTTGCAAATTTATAGCCTAAAAAAACCTAATTATGCAGAAAATTCTGTAAACTGATAACAATTTTTCAAAAATGATAACTTCTCACAAAAATGACAATTCCTCAATGTTTCTGTTGATAAACATTACTTAATAAAATTTAATGTTCAATAAACTTGTGTTGCTAAACTTAAAACAATAGTGTAGTTACAAAAGTGATTAAATTGTATGTTGGTTTTACGATTGCTTAAAGTTTTTTTAAATTTGTATAATTTTTAGATTTTTTTAAAATTTTCTGGAATTTTTTAGCATGTTAAAATTTTAGTACTTTTTTAGGCTTTTTCTGATATTTTTGGAATTTTTGTGGATTGTTTTCGGTTTTTTTATATTTTTTTATTTTAGAATTTTATTGGAAATTATGAATTTTGAATTTTTTTTGGGTTTTATCTGATATTTGTGGATTTTTTTCTAATTTTGTCTGATATTTTTGGAATTTTTTTAATTTTTTCTTTAACTTTTAAAATTTTTAGAATTATTTTGGAAATTATGGAATTTGAATTTTTTGGTGGTCATCTGATCTTTTTGGATTTTTTTTGAATTTTTTTAATGTTTTTGGATTTTTTTTTAATTTGATTTTTAAATTTAAATTTTTTTTAAAAATTTTTGTAAAATTTTGGGATTTTTAATTTGTTTTGATTTTTTCTGATTTTTTTTGGACTGTTTTTTTATTTTTTTTTTAATTTTAGAAATTTAGAATTTTTAGAATTTTTTTGGAATTAATGAATTTTCGATTTTTCGGATATTTTTGTGGATTGTTTTAGGATTTTTTTTTTTAATTTTTTAATTTTAGAATTTTATTGGAAATGTTGGATTTTCTGGACTTTTTAATTTTTTTTTAGAAAATTTTAGATTTGTTTTTAATTTTTGTATTTTTTATAATATTTTTTGCTTATTTTAAAAAATTTAAATTAATTTAGAATTTGTTTTGGAATTTTTGGATTTTCTGGACTTTTTTTTCGATAATTTTTTCGATAATTTTAGATTTTTTTTTAATTTTTGTATTTTTTATGATTTTTTTAGCTTTTTTAAAAAATTTTAAATTAATTTAGAATTTTTAGAATTTTTTTGGATAGTTTTAGAATTTGTTTTTAAATTTTAGTATTTTTTATAAATGTTTTAGTTTTTTCTTTTTTTTTAAATTTTTTTTAAATGTCCCCGTTTTTCCTAAAAGTGTTCCTACTGCTTGGACCAAGGTGCATCTTTCTGGCACCTGTGG
>JAQGBL010000033.1:0-10379 GCA_034698385.1 Strongylosoma stigmatosum
ACGAGGAACTGTTAAATACGCCTTGTACAGAAAGTTTGAAGTCAACGTTTACAAGGAATTCATTTTGATTTATATTCACAGACCCAGAAATTCAGATCCAAGCAGGCTTCATTGCATAAACACTTTGACAAGAGAACTAGACCAAATTATCATTCAAAATCCACATCACATAATTGATTTAGCAGGAAGTTGCATCTTCGGTGACAACATGTATCTGTTTGTTTCAGCTTATTGTAGGAAAAAAGTTTGAGTTCTGAACTTGAAGAAGCTGAGGTGGGAATGCATTGATGTACGAGTATATACAGGAAATTCTAACAATGAAGAAGAAACTAATGATTATAAAATTCAATGAGCTGTTCCTCATGGGCAAAATATTTATTACTTGGGAGTAAATTCTGCTCAAGAAATGACTAAATTTCAAATTCATGAGTATAACACAGTGACCAAACTGTCAAAAATGATTTTTATAGATCAGAGTCGTTACTCATACTTTACATTTCGATTTGTTACAATGCTTATAAAAGGCGATAGCGCTGTTTATACTGAAGATTTCAAATTTGAATTTGGATGATGATTCAAGTTCAACTGAAATGAATGTTTTAATGTGTCAACATTTTCAATGAAAATTTTTACTATTTCAGAATCGATGATTTGGCTCAATGATTCATATTTATTTGGTGGTGCTGGTGTAGTTGGTGACAAACTCATTTTAATTGAGAAAAAAGTGATGTCTAGTTTACGCCCGATTCAAATCTACTTGTTCAACCGGAATCAATATATCTATGTTAGTGTGATTGACTTGTTGCCATCGCTGGAATCACTTTGTGCATTTTTATTGAGCAAAAACGAATTGGTTTCGCGTTTGCCAAGACATTTGCAGGATCAAATTCGAAAAAGAGTTTACATGAACATAGACCACTCGTAAGTGGAACCAGATAATAAACAGTAAACATTGACTTTGGTTGTCTTCATCAACTTTACCAACTTTTATTAACTCACTGTATACAATCAACTTTAAATCAAAATTCAAGAAATACAACCAACAAAATTGTAATCAGCTAAATAAAATGATAAAAGTACATGATAAAATATCAGTTTACAGAATGTTTTTGTAATACATAAATACTCGTTTTTTATGTTTAGTTTTACATGGTTTAAAGTTCCGCCATATGTGCTCAACTAACGACAACAAATTATGCTGTATGCATCAATTAATAATTTTAGAGCAAAAAAAAATTAATTAAATATAAAGTAGATATGTAATTTTTTTAATTGCATTTACTGTATTTTCATTAATTATATGTTAAATTATTAATTGCGTTTTATTTATTATAAAACAAAAACTATTTTTTTGGAACCAACTGTCATGTATAATGCTTCAATGCTTTCTATGTGACACCGTTTTCAATTACAGTTTCAACTGATTTAATTCATGTTAATCAATACTGAATTTATATTTATTACACACCTGCTATTTTGACCTTTTAGGTCACTCCCAGGTGTGGAAGTTCAACAGAAAATACAAACGTACATTATTAGACGCATAATAAGACTCTTTCAACGTTAACAAAAAACAAAAAAAAAAACAAAAAACGCTACATCCCTTACATTAATGTTCCCAATTTCAACTTTTCATGTATTAATAATATTTTACGAATAAAAAAGGTCAATTTCAGTATACAATACTGTTCTTTAAGCATCCTAACATCCTGCAGGGTCGCAGACCCATCGATCACATCGCTCAGGAAGTAGTTTCGTGAACTGTTGAAAAAAGAGCATCTTAATAAAGTATGCTCGACCCCATTTATCCCTTCTTCCTTAAAATTACTACCACAAAAACCACAATCAAAGCCAAGCAAATCGATGTATCTGCGACCATACAACAATCCTCTGTTATTCAACCGGACATTAGCAAAAGTACGAATCGTCGCTATATTCAAAAATTGAGTTAAATATCTTTCTGGCATAAATTCATCCTTTAAACTATCATAAAAATGAAAAGAATTCGATCTGCGAATCGTGTCCCTGTCTAATTCAATCAACTTATAAACAAATCTTTTTAGTGCTTCCGCAAAAATTTCCTTGAAAACTGGTATGTTATCCATTTGTAACGCATCTTCCAACATGTCAACTTCAACACATTTACATTTAACATATTCAAAAATACTTTTCTTGTAAGGGAAATTAATCTGGTCGATAATAGCTATACGAGCTAGTCTGTGTTCGGGTAATCGTAATATTCTAACAATCGCCCCGCAAGTTAATTTTAACACATCAAGTTCCAAAGAACATAAACCAGATTCTAAGCGCATTGCCGCAATCTTTGTATTTGGAGGAAACCACAGTAACTTTTGCAAAAAAGTATTCTGCACAACATTATAAACCGAACTACTTATATCACCCCATAATACACAGCCATACAATAAAACCGATTTACATACCGCATTAAACAATTTTACATGACTATCGAAATTTGAAACACGCCCCCTGATAAATAAAGAACGCAAGTGGTTGAGGGCTGATAATGCCTTAGTTTTAACTAATTTGATATGGTCCAACAAGAGACCATTGGAACTTAACAGAACACCCAAATATTTAAATCTTTTTACAGTTTCTAATTTCACTCCTTTCCATGTGTAACAAAATTTTCTACTTTTCTTAACTGGGCTTCCAAAATACATTACTTTCGTTTTGCCCACATTTACTTCTAGTTCTCTTTCTTCAAAAAAATCTTTCCAAAATTTTAAGTTTTTGCTGCAATAGTATAGGGGCCTCGGAAAAAATCACAATGTCGTCTGCGTAGGCGAGATAATGTACTCTCGTATTACCCCCCCCTATTTAACCTTACGTCACCGTCACCAACCACAAAAAGCTGGTCCAGCTCGGAAATAAATATATTAAAGAGAATGGGGCTGAGGGGATCTCCCTGCAGAACCCCCCTCCCCACCCTCACTTCGTCCGAAATCACATCTTGCCATCGAAGTTTTACTTTTGCTTGACTATAAAAGTTTTTTATTAAATTAATAAAATCAACAGGAAGACCCACTCTGTTCATAACTTTCCACAACATCTTGTGCGATACTCTGTCAAAGGCCGCCTTCAGATCAATGAAAGCACAAAAAATGGGCTTTTTATTGATAATCGATCGATCTGATAAGTGTTTTATCACTACCAGATGATCGACTGTTGAAAATCCAGGTCTGAAGGCAGCCTGACAGTCAGAGATGAGTTTATTGTCTTCAACAAATTTGTTGAGACGTTTCGCCATTATTGAGGTAAATAATTTTAACAAAGACCGCAACAGTGCAATTAAACGATAATTATTCGGATCCGAGCTGGCGCCGGCCTTAAAAATTGGCGACAATAAAGATTGGGCCCACGTACCGGGAATTTTTCCCGTTTTGATTATGCCATTAAATTGCTTTAATACCAAAGTTCGAAATGAAGCAGACTCCACCTTGATTAGTTCGTTAACTATCATATCGCCCCCTGGGGCTTTATGCGGTTTAAGCCCTTGAATAGCCTCCCTCAGCTCAGAATGTTTAATATCAGCCATTAATATTGAATTACTTCCAATGCACTCAGTTTCCCCAACCACCTTTGAGTCAACATTTTTTGAATCATAATGATCTTGTAAATAACTCAGCCATTTAGACATTTCAATATCTGCAATTATCTTTTTACGTTTAAAAGCGAGAAATTTATACAAACGCCAAAATTCCCTAGAATTTCTACCCGCATTTAATATTAATTTTCGATTTCCTAACCACAAAATTTTCTTGTGTTTGCAAAGGCATCTATAAATTCGTAATTCTTTTTTATAAGATTCTACATTTCCACTTTTTTTGAGATTACGTGCTCTTTTTTTAAGTCTACGTTTAGCCAACATACACTCTTGGTCAAACCATTTTGGCATCTGCAATTTCGGGCTTGCTTTAACTCGAATTTTCAGTCCCAACTTATCTGTTGTCATTTTTATTGCTTCCACTGCATCAGGAGGTTTTTCATCCTTTAGTATTATACTCGAAATTGACTCCAAATTTACTGTATAAAGATCAGTTTCTTTTTCCGAGAGAGTTTTAAATCTAAATAAATTGTTATTAGAAGTTAGAGTTTTACCAGACCGGGAACACAGCAACAATTGTAGACACACAGGCAGATGGTCGGACCCTTCCCAGTCTAGCACCGAGAAATTTTCAACTGAGGGTAAAGCCATTAAGTTAGCCAGACAATAATCAATCACTGTGGGTCTATTGGCATGAGAGCATGTAAACATCGCAGGTGAATCACTCGAAATTCTTCCGTTGAGTATCACAAAATTGTTATTTTCACATTTATCAATTAACTTCTTCCCACTCGCGTTGCAAATCACATCAGAAGATTGACGATCTAACATTGTCACACTTTCATTTCTTAACCAAGAAATGTCAGTTTGTTCCGTCAGTTGGCCGATTCGCGCGTTGAAATCTCCCATGATGTAAATCGCCTCTTCCAAAGAATGAATTGAAAAAATGTCAGCCCATAATGTATCAAGTGTGGTATCGTTAGGTTGAAGATATACAAAAATTGCTGAAAAAAATTTGTCCAAACTCTTAAATCTTAAACTTATCCAATTATTTTTTATGTTAATTTCGTATTTGAATTTAAAGTCACTTGGTATTAATAAGATCATGCCACCTTTCGCGCGGCCCATTTTCTCTTCTCGAAGTGCTGGAGAAATGAAGATGTCGTAATTTTGAAGTAATTGTTCTAGTTTTTCCTTCGCCAACTCCGTCCACCACGTTTCAGTGAGACATATTATTCGGCCTTTGAATTATGAAATGTTATCCGTTAAAGTTGTAATATTTCGCCACAAGCCGTTTACATTCCAGCATACAAATTTGATTGGACTATCTTGACCTTGTCGTAGCCGGAGTTGGTTTAATGGCTATTGTGAGCGCGAAGGTGAACGTTCGTCCTCATTTGAATTCATCGACTGTGAAGACTGAGTTAAAGCAGTTTCCAGTGATCCCGGAGTGAGTACATCATTTGACCCTTCTGCTGCAGCATTTAATGCATTCGACTCGTTTTGTGAAGTCGCCGCAGTCACCATTTGAGGCTGATTACCATACAAACACTTCGTCAAAAGTTCGATCGATTGAAGTTCATCATTGTAACGAAATCTTTTCCCATTCGCCACTAAAAGATCTCTTTCTAAGCGCACCCTTTGACCTTCATTTTTAAATTTTAGCAAGAAAGGCATTAAAAGTTTCCTGACCCGTCTAGTTTCCGTTGAAAAGTGTTCCGTAATGTAAGGGTCAATCGGTTTTAATGTATTGGTTCTTCTATAGCGCCTGAATAGGTCCAAAGTCAAATCCCGGTCTTTTAACGTCACGAATTTAATTATAATACTTTTGAAATTGATACCGAAAGGCAATAAATGAATTATAGAAACCGACTCAGGATGCAGATTAAATTTTAAATAGTCTTCAAAATATTTATGGACCTCTTGATTTAAGTCCCCTTTTACTTCCAAATTGTGTAAAATAAGATTATTTTTTCGCGCATAGTCAGCTTCTGCTCTCGCATTTTCCTTAATCTTATGCAACTCACCCGCCATGTTGTTTACTTTCACCTCATGTTTCTCAATCCGAACTTCTAAATCCGCCTGATGTTTTTCTATGCTAGCAATTTTCGTGTTGAAAACATCCTTAATGACTTGAATTGTTCGATCTATCTGCTCGGTAATCAACACCTTGAAATCATCCAGCGTGAAATTTACTTGCGGTTGAGAAATGCCTAATTCGTTAAATTTCCTGATTTTTTACGACTTTCGACCTCAGCCGATGAAAATGGTTGAGAAAAAGACTGGGAACGATCCCTTGCCGGTACTTCGTTCATTGAAAAATCTGTTGTTTTCGTTGAATCCGCCATTTCTTTATCTAATTTTTTTCTTTGTGGAATTTTTGAGCGTTTTGATGGACGACCTCTAGGACCCGGATTTAATTCAATCCCGCCGATCAATAAATTGTATTTAATATTAAAAAATAAATGTAATTCTCCTAATGAATAGTTATAAACCACCAAATTATGTATGCAACCGCCAGGTATGAACCGCTCACGCTTGTATGTCATCGCCAAGTATTCAATGATCCCACTCGTGAATTAAACTTTGCTACCATTAAATAATTGCACTATTACGAGCACTCCAAAAACACGTCTACTCTTAGTGACAGCCAAGGTTGAACCTCGGCAAAATTTAATAATTAGAGCACTTCAAAATTAAATACTCAATGTTTGAAATGGAACTATCATAACATCGTTTCTTTTTTGCTGATTTCAATTACGACTATTCTTTTAATTGGAAATGTGGAAATGAACCCTGGTCCTGACGCAATGGCAGAAAACGTAAAAGTGCAACCTCAAGGTCGTGTTACACGCCAGGAGCAGAAGAATGTTGGTCGAGGGAAACAACTTCAATTGCCGTATAAAACGCCAATTATGTATTCTATGCCACATTTAACGGCATCTCAACCAAATATATCTTCCCCAGTCACAATGCAGGAACTTAAACAATTATTATTAAAACAAGGTACGTCGATTGCAGCTATTCATAATAACTTAACTCAAAATGAAGAGACGTTTAAGAAAAATTGTGAACATCTAGAAAGACAAAATAAACTACTAAACAAAGAAGTCAAACGCTTACGTTCACAGATGAACACTAGGTCCTTTGCAAATTTACAAACAAATTTGGAGAATTTGGAAGATAATAGCAGACGAGTTAACTTAGTGTTCCATAATTTAAAATAGGATGAAACGAATCTTGAACTCTTGGTGGTTAAAGATTATCTTCTCACTGCATTTGATATGATATTAAATGATGCAGACGTCTCAGATTTTCATATTCTGAAATCTAAATCGCCTACTAAACCAGTGATTGTTAAATTTTTACGTTTAAGTGTGAGAAATCAAATCTTAAAATTATTTTGACAGAGCCGTCGTGGTCGGGATTTAAGTGACTCAGAGATTAGAGTTGCAGAAAACTTTTCAAAAACGACCAGTTTTCACTGTGGCAAGTTAATACGGACTTATGTTAAAGCTATGAAAGCAGGGAAATCGGCCTTTTTACGAAATCGATCAATGTATGTGGACAAACAACAGTATGTGTTTAATGAAAACAATCAACAAGTGGGGGAAAAAAAATCAGGTGATGGTGAGCGCTGAAAAGTTTCAAACTTCAAAGATTAAGGGTAAGAAGAAAAGTTCAAAACCTAAAACATTAACACAACATACGCCTAAAAAGTCTACCACTCAAGAAGAAATAGAGCCAAGACCAGGAACAAGTAATGACACAACTGTTAACGAGATGATTGTAAATGTGGGAACAGATCGTGAATCGGAGACGGAGGATGAAGCTCCATTAGTCTCTGAAGAATCTGATGGTTCTACAGACTAGCATATTTCCGCACCTTCAATGCCAGCATTACTACACAGTCCACCGCTGAATTTGTTCATTTGGAATGTACATGGTTTTTTGAGAAACTATCAAAATGTTATCGAAATTGACTTTAAAAATTTTGACATTTTTGTTCTTCTGGAAACTTGGATTACCACAGCTAATTTTAAGTATTCAAAGATTATGACTGATAATTATGTGTTAAATCATTTTTCAGCAAAAAAGGTCAACATCCATGGACGGGGTAGCGGTGGTTTGGTGTTAGGTATTCATAAAAGTTTTCGAAAGTTTTATGTTTTTACAAAACTTTAGATAAATAAATTTTATTTTTGTTTGTGTACCTGCGCCCGGCGGTAGATGTGGGGGTTTTCTGGGATGAAATTGAATCGTATATTGGCATACATCAATAAGAATTGTACCCAATTATTGTAATGGGCGACCTAAATGTAAAAATCGGAGAATTATCGGAGAAGTTGTTAGTTTACTCTGATAAACTCTATAATAGAAAAGCGACCGATAAATAACATAATACTCGAGGTAAAGCTCTTATTACATATACGAAATCTCGACAGCTAATAATTCTAATTGGTCGTGTAAAAAATGACCACCCAGGACAGCCCACTTTCATCGCCGGGGGCAGGCGCACTACAATAGATTATTGTTTATATGATGAAAAATTGCTAAATATTTTTTATGATTTTTATGTTGGAAACAATATTGGTTTCGACCATTTTCCTTTGATTTTATCGCTAAACGGTAGAAGGATCTATGATGAGACAAAAGGCTTTAATCGCGCTAGTGTTATTTGGAAGGAGAATGATGTATTTAAAATTAAATTTAATGAGTCAATAGATCATGTACTTGAAACTCTTCCAGTAGCGATGAGATTTCAGGGGGATTTCATTTCGGAAGCAATAGTAGGGGTTTTTAATTCTCTTAAGCTGTTTAAATCGCAGAAACGTGGGTCTCAGCTTAGAAGTAATAAGAAATGGTTTGATTTTGAATGTCTAAAGAAAAAACGAGCTACAAAAAGAGCTCTTAAAGATGCAAAGATAAATGGCGACTATTCTAACTATCATAAATTAGCAGGGGATTATATGAAGCTATGTAAGTTTAAGAAAAAATTTTGGTTTTATGATTTGAAAGGGAAGTTAGGTAAATGTAAGGATGCGAAATTTTGGGATTACTATAAAATAATAGCTAGCCCGAAAAAGTCAGGTACAGAAAATATGATTTCTGCTGAAATCTGGACAAGTTTTTTAACTCAAAAGTTTCAAAAAGCAGCGATCGAACAGTTTATAATACCGGAATACCCAGAGTCTCGATTTGCAGAAAAAATTACTAAAAGCTTTCAAATAGAAGATATTGAAGATGCAATAAAACACTCGAAAAAAAGGAAAGCAGTTGGCTATGATGCAATAACTAATGACTATGTTAAAATACTGCCGCAAAGAGGTATTGAGGGATTAACAGAGTTATTTAACAGAGTACTACGATTGGCTTCTCCCCTGACGGAATGGTCAAAAATCCTTATTCGAGCTATATTTAATAAAAATCGGTAAAAAAACTTTTAAGTTAAACTGTTTTATTTTATGTGCACTGAAAACTACAAATTAAATAAATAGTTACTTACCTATCAACCTACGTAGGTGATCTCGGTCGGTTATTTTAGTCTAATATGCCTAAAAGCTATTCTGCCTAGTACTAAAATATTTCTGAACTAGAAGGTCAAAATACCTACTTGTTATAGTGTGGGCTGCTTAGTTTACCTACCAAGCAAACCCTGTTGTTAGCGTTCTTTCATGAACTGCCTTTCGGCCGCTGACATGGTTCATGTTATGACAACCACTACCATCAGAGATATTAATGACCGAGATCACCTACGTAGGTTGATAGGTAAGTAACTATTTATTTATTTTGTAGTTTTCAGTGCACATAAAATAAAACCGTTTAACTTAAAAGTTTTTTTACTGATTTTTATTTGGTGTTTTACACTGTTTTTAGCATGAAAATATCGCAAATTGGGCCGCATTCTAAATTGTTTTGGGCCGCATGCGGCCTGCGGGTTGGACACCCTGGGATTAGATGGTACAGTATCGTAATCGATACTATCATTATCGATACTTGCTAAAAAATCAATTGCTTTTTCATGTATTTGTATAGCAATAGTATTCAACGTATGTCAAGAAATAAAAAAACATTTAAATACAATGTAATATTTTGTAATTTATAAAACGTTAAATAATTAAATTCACATCCGCAAACGCGAATATCACAGTAAGTATTTTTTTTTTAAAAAAAACAGAATTCAAGAAAACAAAAACCAAGAACGCAACAAACACAAAAACAGAACGCAAAAAAAACCAAAAAAAAACGCAATAACGCAATGATAGCAAAAAAAAAACTAAAGTAACCTATAAAGAAAAAAATTAACAACCACAAACACAACAAAAAAATACACCATATGAATACTTGCATGTTACAGCAGGGCCTCCACCATCTCATCTAGCTCTTCCTGCTCAAGGGCCTCATCCTCTTCTTCGATGTTGAGGCCCTGCTCACCAGTTACAAGATGGTTATCAACTTCAGGGGCCTCATCAACATCGACATTGAGCAGTAAATGAGCCTCATACTAGTCTAATACTCTTGCCATTTCCTCTTCAACCAGCCACCTAGCTTCCCCGCGAGCCCTTGCCCGTCTTTCGGCAATGGAAATTCGGTCGGCTCTCAGTTTTAGAAAATGCTTCTGCATGGTGTTCATTAGAAAATATTTATTGACACCTATTAAAAAAAAAATACATAAAAATAATTTAAAACGACAATACTTACCACCTAGAAGCCGCTTGAAAGTAGCCTGGTTAGCAGTAGAGACCGGATGGTCGCTACTGAAGCTACGTAACAGGACTAGTGTTAATAACACATTGCCCTCCTCAGGTGTAGC
>JAQGBL010000034.1:0-10348 GCA_034698385.1 Strongylosoma stigmatosum
GTTTGCATTCTGGCGTTCGCTTCCCCTTTTCTGGCGTAACGAATAATATTCCCCTATATATATATATATAAATACTTACAAGTAAAAAAAAAAAAATTCAACAGGTACCTGTAATGGCGGAACCAAAGACCGAACAGCATCCAACATGTAACTGTAAGGAGGTGATCACCCAACCGGAAGTGGTAAATCTAAAATAAAACAACATCAAATTTAAATTATTAAAAAACAAATAAAAAATAAATAACAACATAGACCTGTACAGCAACTAATTTCACCATGTTATAGAGGAACCCACGAAAACGTCCGCTATGTGAAGTGGAAGCGGAGCCATCAACCAGCGGTTTACAGGACATGTCCAGACCAAGGATGACCCCATTAATCGTACGACCTCCAAAGATCATATGTTTTATTAGGACCGAAAAGTACCTTGTCTATGATCCGGACATCATCTACAAACACGATTTTGTGATACATGAGCGCCGACGATGGGTAGATAAAGGATATGATGGGGAGGCCCTTTACTTCTCCCTGAGGCATCTACCGATGAGAGAGCCTGGCGAATATGACGATGTAAGTAAATATCAATGCTAAGTACAATGAAATGTTATTAAAACACCCGTTGTTATTTTATGTATATAGGAATTACGCTCAAGATGTTGCTGTGAGTGCAAGTACAATCGTGTACGATGGTATGAGAAAAACTGTCTTGCAAGGATGGAAGGGCTAGACAAGTTGCGTTATCTGAAAAACATTGAAGAATGCATTTGCCTGTGTCACAATGAAACAGTGACACTAGACTGCGATATTAATACTGACGATGAAGAAGAAGCTAAAGAAAATGAAAGAAGGGATGTCAACAGCAACGTTAGCAAAGCATACTATGAAGATGATGATGATGATGATGATGAAGATGATATTGATACTCTGGTAGACAATAACATGGATCTTAGTGGCGATTGTGACTATCATGCTGACGATGGTGAGGACGATCTGGACGATTATTGGAGAGACGTTGATAGAGAATTTGACAGAGATGATGATGACTATGCAAACGATGCTGTTGATGGTGAGGAGGATGGGGACAACAATGTACAGGTATGGAACGTAACTAGTACGAGCTAGCTTTGTTTAATTTCGTTAAAAATACTGGACATCAATGTGAAATAAATATAATGACAATAAACAGTTGTTGTTTCATCCTAACTACAAATTCAGAATTATTCATTGGCGGTTCCTTATTTATATCTGTTTCAGTTTAAAAAAGCATGTTTTTTTATTTTCTATTTGTTAAAGTTATATATATATATATATATGTTTATTTTCACGCAAAGTTAAAAACATTTTAGCTAATTAAAATTAATTAATTTAACCTGTACATAGAACCAGACACAACAAGGTGGAGGAAGAAACGGTTTCAATCCTCGCGACTATTACACCCTAACAAATTGTACATCACAGCGTAGTGAAAAACTGCAAACAACAATGTTGTCGAGCGATGTGATCTTTCACAATGTAGAAACAATGTCTGTAGAGGAACTAGTGAATGGGCGTTTGTTGCAGATATTCGATGCACTCATTGAAGATGCCACGGCTGTTGAAAATGCACAGCCAACCGATAAGGTCCGTGTGATAATGGAAAGTCACACCTTAACAAACCCGGTGAGCACGTCACTTAAAAACTGTGAAGCCATGACCGGAAAGCTTGTGGTGGACTACATTGAACGTTTAACTCAATCCAACCACGAATTACGACTGGACAGGCAAGGTTTTACAATGACTGTGCTTGTAACACAGCTGCTGGGTAAAGGAGGGTATTGGAGGAATGGCTGTCGACGACGGATTCAAATTGAGCTGAATGAGTGGATAAAAGCAAAAGGCTGTATCATCTCAATATCCAACGACAGGGACAAAATGTGTTTAGCACGTTCGATTGTAGTGGCAACGGCGAGATACAATAAACACAGGGGACCAGCATTTTTAAATGCATATAACGATGTTCGACGTGAGAATAGCACCATGCAGACAGAGGCCGCCAGACGATTGTTCGAGGCGGCTGGAGTGGACCCTACGAGACCATGCGGAATTGAAGAGGTTAAAAAGTTTCAAACAATTGTAAGTCGAGAAATGTTTGCTATTGTAATTATCAGTGCCGAAGCGCACTTTAACATTGTTTTTGCGGGTGAGGGGGTTCGAAAAATCCATCTTTTGCATGCCAATGATCATTACACGCCCATAACCTCTCTGAAAGCATTTTACGGGACAGAGCGGTATTGTACTATATGCGAGGTGGGCGTGTCGCGCAACCATAGATGCGTGCGAAAATGTCCATCATGTTACAGGGATGTATGCCGAGAAATGGTACAGTGTATCGGTTTAACTAAGCTACGTTGTAACAATTGTTGTAGATATTTCTACGGGGATGAGTGTATGCAGGGGCATATCGCCAGCTGTGTATGCATGACAATCAAGGGTTGCGCAACGTGTAGTACGATCCTAACACCGGATCACAAATGCTTTGAGTATGTTTGCAGCTTTTGCAACACTAAACATAAAGCTGGCGAGCACAGGTGTTACATACAAAGCGGTGTGAAAAAGAGCATTCGGGGTAAAGCCAATATTCCAGCAATGAAATATTGGTTTTACGACTTTGAGACAATGCGCATGCCTGATGGGGTGCACAAACCTAACCTGGTAGTTGTCCAGTCCAGCGAGAGTGAGGAAATGGTTTTAAAGTTACAGCCGCTGTAGGTAGTTGTCCAAGGGATGATTTTTGCGGGTGGGTATTTAAAACAATAGCTATGGATAGGACGCGTAAACACATTTTCATCGCCCATTACGCCAAAGGGTATGACAGCCATCTTGTCCTGGAATGGCTGTACAAACAGCACGCATACCCGGAGGTTATCTGGATGGGTAATAAAATCATGAAACTTGATTATGCAGGTGTCCGGTTTATCGACTCTTTTAACTTTTTACCAGTCGCGCTCAGTAATCTCCCAGCAATATTCAACCTTAAGGAATTAAAAAAGGGGTATTTTCCTCACCTATTCAATACACCGGACAATCAAGGGTACATTGGGCAACTACCAGGTCTGGAGTTTTACGAGCCCAATTTAAAAAAACCAGACGCGCGACAAGCATTATGCGAGTGGCATGCAGAGACAGCGGCCTCCCGACTCATGCCTCCCGACTCAATCGGTATAATACCAGCAGGGGGTTACAAGGTAAAGGAGCGATTTAGCGGGATTGCCATCAAGTACTTGGAATGGGAGGCTCTGCAAACGAGTTCCGTAATACGTCACGCTCGTAGTATGATGGGCGAAAAGGCCTTTGGTAGGTATAAGGTGGACGGTTTTTCGCAAGAAACCGGAACCATCTACGAGTTTCACGGCTGTGTTTACCACGGCTGTCCTACATGTTTTGAACCGGACACGTATAATACTGTGTTACATCGCAAAATGGGGGATCTGTACTGTGCTACTGTAAAAAGGCACAATGAGATTGCAAAGCATCCTGAGGTGGTGGCAAACCGTTATAGCATTAGCGTAATGTGGGAATGCGAATTCAGGGGGCTGATGGCTGCCAACCCAGAATTGCAGCAATTCTGTAAGGGTTTTGAAAATGATGACTGTTTGAACCCAAAAGACGAATTTTTTGGCGGGCAAACAGCACCGTCAGGAAGGTATTTCTTCAACTCATCATATGTTGGCTGCCACTTTGCATAGCACCAGACAATACGTTCCGGTGGTCGATCTACCATTGACTTCACTTGCAACAGAAACTGTTTCATCAAATAAGTTTTCCCACACCCCGTCATCCCGCATACTATACAAGTAAACGGGTGTTTGAATCGCATATCAAAGCTTTCAATAACTCCATCTTCAATATCGCTACCCCCATCCATCATGATTATTACACATCAACTGCTGTATAGAAACTGATACTTGAACCGGTATAGCAACACATTTATATATAGTACGCATCACACAATGTTTTTACATTTTTAAAACAATATTTTATTTTTTTTTCATAAAAAAAAAGAAAAAGAAAAAACATAAAATATTCAAATTGGAAGGTGTCAAAAACGTGGTGGTGGAACATCATCATCGTCGTCATCGTCAACAACACATTTATCCTTCTCCTTCTCTATTTCTACAACCTCCTCCGTTCGACTTCCGCCGTAAATCGTTTTGCTCCTGTACGGATCACGCAATGCACGCTTCTGCTGGTGATATGGGATGCCACGCACACTCCTCCTAAGATACATCTCAGCCTCTACACTTTCCAAACGCTCCGTTACCTCCGAATGGTTGTCACGGAGGGCCTCATACTCTGCCTGTGTAAGGTTTATACCTCGCTTACTATGGACCCATCCGGCGTTATCATTATAGACGAACTCTCGGATGCAGATGTAGACCCCATCGTTGTACGTCTCAACGCCAACACCACGGTTTTTACCAAACGGGTGATACCCAAGAGCATACATCTGCTCAGCTGATATCTCCCGCTCGGCTTTTTCCTCTGATGCCATCGCATCGTACGACCGCTTCTTGCCTCCGTATTTTCCGCCGCCATTGTTGCCATAGTTGTAGTGGGATCGTCCACCATTCTGGTTGCCTATACATCAAATTTGTTTTTTTTAATTCTATGTACTTTTCTTAAACTTAGACTTTTAACTTATCCATTGGGATAATAGCCCTCATCTCTGCTCTCTCTGTAGTACTGCTGCATACTTGACTTCTTCCTCACTCTGTAATACGTCTTTAGACGTTGAGAATCTCCTCAACTTGTGTTATTTCGTCGCTCAAACTCTCGCCTTTTATTCCAAACTGCACCACGCCCTTCCGACCACTGGTTCTAACACGTTTTATTATTAATATCACCGCTCTGTATTAACACAATTTTATTACTTACACCTGTTGTTTTATTTTTACAGATTGATGTCCATTTATTGCCGTTGGAGACCTGTGACCTTTCGTTGTACGGCTTTAGTGTTTTACAACCTCATCGCGCGACCGTAAATCCATGTCCTAGTTGGGAAAGCCGGCCCTACATATAATAAAAAAAAGGCGGTAATTCTTTTTTTTAATACATATTGTTTTCCCCCGGGGTGTTCCTGCGCTCCCCCAGTATTACTTTTCTCCGGCGGAATTCCCCCACGCTGGTGCTCTTCCGGTAGGGGCGTTTGTATTTCCCGGGCTTTTGTTTGTACGGCGCTCCTCTCTTTTGTTTTTGAATCTCTCGCTGCGCGGCAGCACTTCCGGTTCACAACTCCTAGAACAGACCAAAGTTTTAAATTTTTTGAATCTCTCGCCGCGCTGGCGCACTTCCGATTCACCACCCCAAGAACAGACCAAAGTTTTAAATTTTTTGAATTTCCCGCCCCCCGCACTACAGCGCACCACCCTCCAACAGACCAAATTTTTGAATTTCCCGCCCCTCTCCCCATTGGTCCATTTAGGCTCCGCCCCCTTGTGACGTGGCGTGCCCTGATTGGTCGGCGCTACGTGCTGTATCATACTACCTGTTTGATGGGCATCTCACCCCACATATTTTATACCTACCACACTGTACAGCTCTTTACTGCGGTACCCACCAGGTGGTACAATATCTATAGAATTTATAGGCATAAAATTCATCCTATAGACAGCGAGACAATAGGATGGTAGCGTGATGGGACCATTGAAAGGGTCTATCTGAAAAAGCGCCTCACCCTGCGCTTAAAATGCCATGCATGCCTCGCACAATATCTGCACATCTGATTGACAGTAACCCTCAAGTTCGACCTGCTGATCGAATGCTGTTGCTTTTGCCGCAGCCGCGCTATGCCACTCTAGCAACTCTGCGCATGGGGCAGGTTTCTTTAAGTCCGGTTTGTAATAAGCCAGATCCGGCAGTTGTCCTACAGCGGTTGCTGTTAAACCCGACCCTGAACCAGATGGTACTTTTTGTTTTTTGTTTTGTTTTTGTTTTATTTTGTTTTCATTTCATTTTATTTTGTTATTTTGTTTTGTTTTTCAGATCGATATTATGACTCCATCAGCCCTGCTGACTCAGAAAACATTTTTATTTGTACGTTGTTTTACATTTGTTTGTTTTTTTTCTTTATTTATTTATTACCGGTACTTTTATATTTCTATTTTATTTTTTCATTTACAGCTCCTCTGGATTTGTCCACAACCAGTGCTGCTGGTAAGTTTTGATTTACTTGTTTTTTATTATTATTCTTTTTTATTCTGTTTATTTGTTTTTACTTTTTTTCAGTTACAACGACTCTACCTGCCCTAGCCCGGTCCCTACCACCTTGTAAGTGGGGTCATTTCATCGCTTCATCTTCTGGTTTTTTTTATTATTATTATTACTTCTTTTGTTTTAATTTACCTCTTGTGGTTACAGCAATGACCACCACAACTACCACTATGACTACGATGACCGCCACCACCACGACTACTACCACCCCCACCACCACTACTACTACAACCACCATCGATATATATGGTACATGTTCTTTTGTTTTCTTTATTATTGTTTTGTTGTTAACTTTTTGTTTTTTTTATTATAGCTAACCCCACCCTTGGAAAATCTGGCTGTGGTATGTTTTTTACCTTTCCTTTTTTATTTATATTTTTTTCTTTATGTTTATTTTTTAATTTTTAGTTTTAGCTACAGAGGCCTCTTCGGAGTCCGATAGCCAACCACCCTCACCACCACCACGGAAGCGTGGACGCCCCAGGAAGATATTGACTGTTACAGGCAAGTCTTCACGTTCCACAACCTCCAAACCCTGTCCTGTATCATGTAAGGGGGGTGTTGGTAAGTCCGGTTCACTACAACCGAAGCTGGTCTCATCAACCGTTGCAGCCGCCCAGGTGCAGCGAGCCGTTTGGCTGCTGTGGTTTTTTCTTGGGGGATTCCAGTTGTAATGGTGGACCGGCTTCCACCACCTGTGGATTACCAGCAGTCACTTCCTCCTCCTCATGCAGATACCATTCATCGGATCACCAGTAGAACAGCCAGTGGTCCCCCATCCTCCAGCAGCACTGCTCGCCACCACCTCATGTGGGGGTTTCACGGGCACAGGCGCACCGTCATCAGCGTCGTTACAGCCAGCATCTGTTACCTCGAGTCGGGAACTCTATTGGGCGGGCACAGAAGTGTGTCAATGTAAAGGACGATGTGCCGGGTAAATACTAATGTTTTATTATTAGATTGACTAATTTTATTTATTTTTTTTTTATTTTTTTCAGACCACACCATACAGTTTTTCTCACCGCTGCTGACTCTGCATGGTATTGATTTTGCTAGTAAGTATTTTCCTTATACTTTTTTTGATTATTATCTTATGGTTTATTTATTTATTGCTTTTTTTGTTTCGTTTTTTAGATGACACCATTATATGCCAATGTCGTTCTGTTATCATTAATGGTAACAGAATAATAACAGGCCACACTCCGGAGGAGGGGTGTATTTTAGCTGTATTAGCGCTGGTGCGCCATTTCTCCTCCTCCAACCATGCTTCCATTGAGAACCAACTGCTGTACCTTTGTATGTTGGGAGTTATATTTCAATGTTATTTTTCTTTTATTTATTTATCACTATTTGTTTTTATTTTGTTTTACAGGTTATCGTATTGTCGACAGGCAATATAAATGTATGGATAAGCTGTGTGCCGACAGAGACAGTGAATGATTCAACCGTCATTTACCGGTACTCATGTAATTTCAATAAAAACAAAAAGCTAAAATATATAACACTATTCACAAAAGTATAGAACGCTGTGTGCCCACTAAACCTGCAGGTTTTTACTGTATATAACTGTTGTATTTTTAAAATCTTGGTATTTCTTTAAGGGGAATATTTATTGGCACTCCAGAAAAGGGGAAGCGAACACCAGAATGCAAACATTGGCGTGCAGTTAGGTTGGGTTTGTTTCTGGCGTTCGTTTCCCCTTTCTGGCGTTCGTTTCCCCTTTTCTGGTTTAAAGAAAAATCACACCCTTTCTTTAATCTGTAGATTTCACACTTACCGTTGAAAAATGACCTAACAATAATAATAATCATCATCATCATATAAGTCAGCTTGTTTTAATCCTATGTTTTTAAAAACACTAATTAATAACACTCAACCTATGCGAGCTACAAAATATTTTTTCAAACACTGTTTTTGAAATAAAAAATTTTTAATTATAAAGTCTTTTACACTTGTTTCGTTAACATTCACATTACGTATGTTAACTAATTTTAAACTTGCATGTTTTATTTTACAAATAACACTGTTTGACCTAATTGCCACTTTCCTTTAACCTTACACACTCTTTTTGTCTATGTGACATTATTTAGTCTTTCAGCAGGGTCTCTTTTAACTCCCCCTATACATAACTTCACTTCTTAATTCTAGTGAATTTTTAGTTCTGCTACTCAAGTGTGTATGTGCGTGTATGTGTAGTGACTTTTTTGCATCTACGAATTTGCATGCTTGTTTGTGTATTATTTTCATACTATTTGGTTCATTTCATACTTTTTTGGATAATTTAACGGTTCCGGTTTCATTTTTACATCATCATCGCCTCTAGCAAACCCCTGTCCCCCCCCCGCTTGCCCTCAGCGACGTGTTAAGGTGCTATACCCACTGTGACGCCTTCCAGTGAGTCACCTGGAGATGCATTGTGACTTGAAGGAGCAGGTTGACGGTGAGTATTTTTTATATACAAGTGTTTACTTATATTTTTAATTTCATTTAATTTTTTACAGAACACACCTTGGCGTTCTTTTTTGTTTATTTTTTATTAATTTTTTTAAAACATTACCGAGTCAAATATTGTCTATACACACAGAGATGTGTTTATAGGCGATCGACATATTACCGGGGCTACACCTGAGGAGGGCAATGTGTTATTAACACTAGTCCTGTTACGTAGCTTCAGTAGCGACCATCCGATCTCTACCGCTAATCGGGCTACTTTCAAGCGGCTTCTTGGTGGTAAGTATTGTAATTTATTTTATGTATTTTTATTTATTTATTTATTTCAACAGGTGTCAACAAATATTTCTTTATGGACACCATGCAAAAGCATTTTTTAAAACTGAGGAATGACCATATTTCCATTGCTGGAAGACGGGCGAGGGCTCGTGGGGGAGCTAGGCAGGTAGCAGAGGAAGAAATGGCAAGGGTATTAGATGAGTATGAGGGCTGATTTCTTCCAGCCAATGCTGATGAAGCCCCTGAAGTTGATAACCATCTTGTAATTAGTGAGCAGGGCCTCAACATCGAAGAAGAGGATGAGGCCCTTGAACAAGAAGAGATAGATGAGATGGTGGAGGCCCCACTGTAACATGTAAGTATTTGTTTGGTGTATTCGTTTGGTGTATTTTTTGTTGTGTTTGTGGTTGTTAATTTTTTCTTTTATAGGTTTTTTTTGCATCCTTTTCTTTTTTGCGTTTGTTTCGTTCTGTTTTTTAACAAATCAATTTTTACTTTTTGCGTTTGTTGTGTTCTTGGTTTTTCAACGAATCAATACTTACTGTGATATTCGCGTTTGCGGCTGTGAAATTATTTATTTAACGTTTTATAAATTGAATAACATTACATTGTATTTAAATGCTTTTTTAATTCTTTACATAAGTAGTTAATCGCTAAACTGTAAAATAACAACAATGTTTTTGTCTTGTATTGTTTTCTTCTTCTTCCATGGGCTGTGTATCAGGTGAATTCATAGCTGCCAATTCTTTTACCTGTTGGAGTCTCATCCTTCTGCAGATGTAAACGAACACTTCCCCCTGTGTTGGACCTGTAAAAATACAATATAGGTATAATAATAATTATTATTATTCTACTCTACACTTTTCATTTTTGTTAGGTACACACGATATCGTCTGTATGGATTGGACACTCTGAATTTCTACTCTCCCACATCTTCCGGTGACATCAGCACCCAAGGCTGTATCAGTTTTTGTTATTTTTGTTTTATTCTTTTACTGTTTTTGTTTATTTGTAGCCAGTAGCAGTCTTACGTTGGTTGATTTGGAGCGGTTTGGGGTCAAAATGGCGCGACCAAAAATGGCGCGGCCACTAATGGCGCAGCGTAAATGGCGCAAGACAAAAATGGCGTCGGTCCTAAATGGCGCAGAGCTACAATGGCGCCGGTCCGAAATGGCGCAGAGCCAAAATGGCGCACGTCCCAAATGGCGCAGGTACACAATGGCGCTGGTTTTTATGGCGCGGGACGAAATGGCGCAGGAAAAATGGCGCATTGGAAAAATCCCATTGGAAAAATAAAAATGAGAATTAAATTTTGATAGGTTACTGTATGCTTAATTTCCGCTGCGCGGAAATTAACCCAGTAACCTAG
>JAQGBL010000035.1:0-10340 GCA_034698385.1 Strongylosoma stigmatosum
TTGATTATTTTCATTATTTAATTTGATTATTTTCATTATTTAATTTGATTATTTTCATTATTTAATTTGATTATTTTGATTATTTAAATTTCATTATTTAATTTGATTATTTTGATTATTTAATTTTGATTATTTAATTTGATTATTTTATATATAGCGTTCCCATCACACAAACCAAGATTGGGTAAATATATATATTAATTATTTTGTGCTCAACACCTTCAATTGGCCTGTAATAACCCTACACAACGAAATCAACTAATGCCAGTTGTTACTAATACACTTTATAAAATATTAATTACAATAAATTTAAAAAAATTTCAGGCCTTAGAAGCACGTTCAAAGGCTTTATGTGTGGATGGCAAGAGTATTGCAGTTCGGCAGCAGTTGGAGTGGAACGGTGAAAAATACTATGGATTTATTGATATGGGGACAGGATTTGATGATGACAGCATGCCACTAGCCAAAGAAGCGCTAACATTTATGTTGGTAGCTATAAATGACAATTTTAAAAAATATTTTTAAAAATATTCCAATTTTAACTGTTTCAAGCAATTCACCCACTATTTATAGTGTAACACCATCGGTCACAGCAATAAATACTTCAACGGAAAGGAACAGGGTTCTTGATCCTGAAGATCTTGATGAACCTATGCATTCGACAAAGCTCGACCATAATTACACTCAAATTCCAAATTCAGCCAAACTTTCTTTTTGTACGGTAGTGAAAATATTGTAGCATATGTTGGTGGATTTATTGTTTTTAAATTACAGAAAACACTCAAGTGTGAGACTTGCTTACAAGCCTTAACGAACTATGATGAAAACGTATTACATCATGCACTAATAAATATGAAATCTAAACAGTCGCTGATTTCACCATCTCAAGATGTTTTTGATATCTGCTTGATTTGTGAGCAGTACTTTAGAATAAATGTGGCCTGCCACAGTGGCACTGCCACATCTTTATCAAATATCAGTTGCCACAAATTAGTGCAATCAGTGCTTAAAAAAAGCATGGAAAAAAATATTTTCTCTTGCCTCAAATCTCATATGTTTGAATGCTCCCCTCTTGCAAATCAATTAAATCAATCGGAGATGGAAACCAGTTACCGTTTGAGGCACCTCCACAAATACCCTTAAATGTAGAAATATCTACAGATAGTTATGCCAAAATAACCAAACGTGGAAAAAGAAGAAAAGCGGAAACAACATCAAAAGGCAGCATTAATCAAAATGGAGCTACAAAATCACTCAAAACAGAGACGAAAAAAATAAATCAATTAGATATGCCTAAATCTAACATTGTGAACAAATTGGCCGGCTCCAGGATTGGCCAACAATCTATAAAAGGAACAGGAGGCGAATCCGGCTTTTTTCAGGCGGTAAAGTACAATTGCCGTTTAGTTTTAAAAAATCTGGATCCTGGGACCACGGTGGAAAATATTATTAATTACTTGAGAAATAAAAACATACCACCAATAAAAGCGGATTTTCTAATGAACCGCAACAACCAACTAACTCGAGTCTTTTATGTCGAGGTGGACATAAAATTCAAATCAAAACTATTAGACAGTGCCTTTTGGCCAGATAATATAATAATATCTACGTTCTTCGGAAGGCCGTCCTTTCAGACCAATCTAGAGCAGACATTGGCGAGTCCTGCTCTGGAATGCTAGATCCCTTGTCAACAAGATTAACGAATTGACGGATACATTGGTGGAGGAAAATGTGGATATATGCTTTGTTAATGAAACATGGCTCCACAAAGACATATTAAATGAAGTAATCAATATTCAAGGCTACCATGTTATACGTGAAGATAGAAAACAAACAGGTGGTGGTCTCATCGTTTATATTGCAGACAGATTAAAGGTTCAAAAATGCAAATATTTTATAACCTCTGACGACTTCGAATTTTTAAGATTAAAAATAAATAACATTGATGCAATGTTGATCTATCGACCCCCACAGGCTGATCTTGATCAAAGTGTACAGATAATTTTCGACGAGCTTTCATCGACTAAACATGGTGTGGTATACGATGATTTCAACTGTGACCTCAACAAAATCAACAATGCGTCAGTTAATTTAAAGAAACTCTTGGAATCTAATAATATAAAATTAATTAATTCTCTGCCGACAAAAGCTGATCGATGGATTGATTGGATTTTGGCAAAAAATATGAAGATGAAAATAACTAATATCCGGGACTCCTTATCTGACCACCGGATGATATTTAGCGAAATTCAACTCCAGAAAACAAACACAAAAATAAATACATCAACAAACAACGATGAAACAAACAATGATAAACCTAACCAAAGATTATTTTCGTCAAAACTCTTCACTAAATTCTGCGACCAATACTGCAGCAAATATCAAATAGTTAATTCCAATGTTTTTTGGAGTGAATTTTATAAGGGCCTCCAGAACTGTTATGAGGATCATCCAAAAAGAGTCGTAATCGGTCAAAAATGGTGGTCACCGAAGTTGACAGCCATGAAATCGACATTGATAAATCAATATAATTTCGATAAACATTTTAATAACATAAAAAACTCTGAAGAATACATTAAACTTCAAAAAATTTATAAGAGTAAGATTCAACAAGAAAAAATTAATTATTATAAATCAGAAATTCGGAAAAACAAATTTGATTTATGGCAAACAATAAGACAAAACATTCATCAAACAAATCAGGATAATTTAACTAAGAACCAACTAAACAACTTTTCGAAATTTTTTAGTGAAATATCAACTAGAGATGAAGACTTGCACAAGATTCCAGAACCGACAAATACAGCGATGCCATTGTTAAACTTGGAGACTTTTGAAAAGATACTTAAGACTTTTAAAACTAGCGCAGCGGCTGGTATAAACGGTTTAAAACGTAAGCACTTGGAGCAAGTGAATAGTCACTCAAAGAAAATACTGTTATCCGCTTTTAACTACGTTTTGAAAAACGGGAAATGCCCAGACGAGTGGAAGCGGATAAAGGTGATACCAATTTACAAAGGCGCAGGGTCCAAGGATGATCCATCAAATTATCGACCAATCTCTCTGATGAACATTGAGCTGCGCATAATTGAAAAATATATGGAAATGTATTTACGACAACAATTTGAAAATAATGAAGCCTTTCCTACATTTCAACACGGTTTCAGATCAAACCACTCTATAAATGAATGCTTGGAAATCATTAACGAGAAAATCAGCGAATATACAGGTGGCGGAAAAAGTGGTTGCATTATGATCACTCTGGACGTGCAGAAAGCATTTGATGCTTTACCGCCTGATAAAATCCTTGAAGCTTTACAACAGCAAAATCCTCCGAGAACCTTTTATAACCTAATAAAGGATATACTATTGACTAGACAAATCGTAACAACCTCAAATATTACACAATCTGATCCATATGAAATGATTGGCGGTATACCTCAGGGCGCTTCGATTGCCCCATTATTATACATCCTGACAACGGCGGATATAAGACATTTAAAACTAAATTGCGAACAAATATTATGTTTCGCTGATGACATCATTTTACTATATAAAGTAAAATCTGTAGCTTTGTCTCACGATAATATCATGGATGATTTGGCTAAAATACATGGCTACTTTAATAACAAAAGAATGAAATTAAATATAAATAAATCCATGATTTGGTTTACAGGCCCAAGATTGATACAGGAAGAACTACAAACACTAAATTGGATCATTGACAACAACAGCCTGACGTGGACTTCTAAAATAAAAATATTGGGTATCTTATACGATGAACGACTTACTTTTCAAGATCACATCAACAAAATCATTTCCAAAATAAGGCCGAACATTTATCTGTTGAAAAAATTAAGACGCTTTTTATCTTCAGAAGAAAAAATAATGTACATGAAAATGAAGGTATATCCCAACTTGTCTTATGGCTTAATGGGCTGGTGGCCAACATCAAAAACAAAATTATCCCAAATACGAAGAACAATCAATCAAATATTAAGAACAGCTTTTTTTTTCCCCTGGAGAACTTCGATGACTATATTCTACTCACTAATGAGTCTGCAGGAGCCAGTGGACTACATCATATCATCATTAATAAAACGAAGTCATATACTCCAAAGACGTACTGCTGATAACCCTTACTGGCGAGATATGATTCCGACTCGAGACACTAGGGCGAAAACTAATTTAAAATTAATCTTACCAAGTACTAAGATTCGAAAAGATCACCATCCCCAAATAGTCGCTGCGAAAATTTGGAACTTATTACCATTAACATTGAAAAATATGTCCATTAATTGTTGCCCAACTAAAAAACAGTGTGCGCATTTTTTGTCAATTGTAAAAGCAGAGAAACAACTTATCGATAATGTCGCATTAATTTTGTGATTTATTTGGTGATTTTTACTCTTTTATTATGATCAGACAAGGACTTGTTCCAGAATTTTTTATTTCATTATGCGGTTTAGTGAATAAAATTCAATTTCCGAAACGTTTTAAATTTCTCACTGTAAATTTTTGTAAAATTTTGCAACGCATGAATCATTTATATAATAATTATTAAAGTAGTATAAATTGTAACACTATTGTATTTTTTATTAAAATGTTAAAAGTTGAATGTACGAAAATTATTTTGGCGTGTTTGTCACATGTTCTGTTGGTAGGCTATTTCAAATTCGTTCACCTTTAGTTGCCTTTTTTGTCCTTATGACCTTTGACCATCTGCAGTTATATGCGGAATTAATGTCACGCAAGTTGAGGAAATTTCTCGTTAATAAACAATAGAAAATCTTCATTGGTGTCATTAGGGCAAAAATTCTAAATATTTGGAAAATGCGTCACCTTTTATTTAGCTTTATGAAACTAGCATGAACATTTAAAAATCTAAACGCAATTTGAATTTAACGTTTTTAGGTCTGTGAATTTAGTTAGTTAAATTACATAAAATAAAGTTTTTTAGATTAACATTTAGTAATAAAGTCATGTGTAGATGTGATACAAACACTTCCAAGTTCCAATGAAGTCTAAAAACGTATTAACTTTTAAGATGACCTGGACGTGCCAAAACATGACCTAAAATACAACTGACATACATTCAGTGTTATTTATTATGCTTTTCAGTATCCTAATTGTGTTTTCATGATTTTTAATTGATTATTATGGAAATTCAAATCTAACAGCTGATGAAAAACATTGTTTGTGATTTATAAAAAGATTTATTTTATCTTTAAATACATTTACGAGATCGAGTGGGTGGCGGCATTTTGGTGTTTGTGAAGGAAGAAATGCATGCTATTTTTAAAAGCTATCAAGTCCTAACTGATGAAATGGAACTAATGCAATTGCAGGTTGATAATTTCGAATTATTGATTTTTTATAGACCCCCGCGGGCGGAGTGTGTTGAAAACCTTGACTGGGTAATATCGACTGCGGGCCAGTTTGATAGAGCTTTGGTCATGGGAAATGCAAATTTGAACTTTAATCGTGCAACTAGGACTATGAATAGTTTAAGTGCAATAATGCGGTCTCAAAAAATTGATTTTTTAGATTGCGGCCCTACTAGGGGAGATAATACTCTTGATTGGGTTTTATATAAGAATGTGAAATGTAAATTGTTTGCTAACTTGCCTTATTTGTCTTATCATAATTGTTTGATTGTAGACGTGTACTGTGAATCTTTGTTTAATACTGTAGGTGGACATGTAAAGAGGTCTATTAAAACTGAAGAGTTTACTGATTATTTCAACAGTCATTGCATAGACTGGGTACAGGGTGGTAAAGATTTTTGGAAACTTTTTTATGAGAAATTGAATAAATTGTATAAATTTTCAGACAGACGTTATGAGCATACAAGGCCCTGGTGGACTGAGGAGTTGAGTGCTGTCAAGAAGCAGTTACGAATCCTTTATAAAGATGACGAGTTAAATACTGATATTAGAACTTTGGAGTATGATAAATTGTATAAGGTATATAAACGTAAGATAGCTGTAGCAAAGACTCAGTATTATAGCTCGGAGCTTAGACGGAAGGAATTTGACTTATGGACGGTATATAAACATAACTTCTGTGTAAAATCTTCTTCTGACCCCAATAAAATAAGTTTGGATGATTTAGGTAGATTTTTTTCAACAGTAGCCAGATGTGTTGCCGCCAAGGAGTTTAGCGAAGATGTTAATCCATTTAAATTGCCAGTTATGACAGTACAGGATCTCGATAGGATTTTGAGAGATTTCGATGTTAATAAGGCGGTCGGACATTCTTGTATTGGACCTGAATGCTTTCGGGGACTGACAGAAGGTTCAAAAAGGATTTTAGTGCAGGCATATAACGAGGTTCTAACAATTGGTGTCGTGCCAAATCAGTGGAAAATAAGTAAGATTACCCCTATATATAAGGGTAAAGGCCCAAAGGACAGTCCGGCGAGTTATAGGCCGATCTCCCTCCTGAGCCTAGAGATGCGTGTCCTTGACCGATTTGTCGAGCAGAGCTTGCGTCAACGAGTTGAGGAGCTTGAGATTTTGCCGCCGTTTCAATATGGTTTCAGGAGGGGGCGGTCTACGTTGGACTGCCTTGAAGATGTCAGGAGCTGTATAGCTGAGGCGCGAGCAGGTGGTTTTGGCGTTGTGGCGGTTAGTCTAGATATACAGAAGGCGTTCGACTCGCTGCCTCTGGGAGTTATCATGGAGGCAGTGGGTAAGACGAAACCTTCTGAGGCCACTTACAGGGTAATTAATAGTATGTTAGAGGACTGTAAGCTATATGTTCAGATGGGTGGTAATAGATCTGGGATGTTTGGTGTGACCGGTGGGGTTCCCCAGGGTTCTTCCTTGGGGCCCCTGCTGTATATATTGTCGACATCGGATATAAAAGATCTCAGTTTCGGCTGTAATTATATTTTTGTATTTGCTGATGACATTTTGATGGTTTAATTTGGAAAAAAAGTTGCAGATATTAGACATTTATTGTATCAGGACTTGGAGAGAGTTAAAACATATTTTTTAGAAAAGAAAATGGAATTGATTGTATCTAAAACTAAGCTATGGACAACAGGTTCCAGGATGTTTGTGAGTGAGTTTGATAGTGAAAATTGGTCCTTTCAGGGTGAAAAGTTGGAAACAACAACAGTATTAAAATTTTTGGGCATCTTGTTTGACCAGAAATTGACTTTTGGAGATCACGTGACTGCCGTTTGCGGGCGAATAAGACAGAATATATATATAATGAAGCGATTGAGAAATTATTTAAATGATAAAGATAAGAGAACTTTTATTGTATCAAAGGTTTATAGCGTATTGAACTATGGCGTAGGAGCTTGGTGGCCAAGGCTAAAGACTGATAGATTAGCTATTTATAGGGCAATTAATGCGCTGATTAGAACGACTTTAGAGTACCTAGAGGACAACACATGACCCCAACTTATGAGGAGAAGGAGTTAATTAAACCGATTACGAATATGGGCAAGGAAGTCTTTAAAAGATCTCATGTATCTCTTAGGGAAAAAAGAGATGCTGACGCGAATGAGACTGTTAATGGTATGAAGACTAGATTGTGGAACTTAGGTGGTAGTGATAGACAAGTTTTTAATAAACACCTGCACTTCAGGCCAGGGACCTTGTATGCTCGTATAAATAGTAAACTAACGCAGGATTTGCGACTGTTAAGTAATGACTGTTGTAATGGAAAAAGTCGTTGTACACATTATATTAATATGCTGAATTCGAAAACTGTTTTTATTGATGAAATAATAGACGAATTCATGTGATAAATTATTGTTGATGATAAATTGTTATTGTTTTCTGCCTTTGTTTGGCGATAAATAAAAAAAAAAAAAAAAAATGCTATTTTTTAAGTAATAAAAATGCACGTCAACATATTTAACATGTCTTTTATGTTTTAAAATGTTTCTAAATGATCTCTACAAGTTATTTATTTTAAGAAATGTAAACACTTGCTTATTATAATGTTTAACATTTTTCGTGATGTTTTTGAACACCTGCTTTTGTTTATATCATGTTTCTTAATATTAACAGGTTTTGCTAATAATACAAACATGTATTTTAATAGTGTGTTAAAAAAAATTTCGTAATTTTTTTTAACTTACTTATTAATTTTTATAAACTTCTTTTAAATGGTTTTTTTTAATGTAATTACACATGTGCTTTTATCATTTTATGTTTCTAATAGTTTTTACAGGTGTTTTTGAGTTTTAAACATGTCATTTTTTCTAACACGTGCTTTCATGTTTTAAATATGTTTTTACATACTTAACACTAAATAATTAATTGTAATAAGTTTCATTTGAAGTGGAAAATGAGACATCACTTAATCAATGATGTTTTATAATCAGAGAAACAAATGTACTTACAAGAGAAACATTCGGTGTTGTTTCTTCATTCTCCGTTTTCAGTTCATCTTCAGTCGATGTGAATGTTGAAAGTAAATAAATGACTAAAAGCAGCAGCGGATTCATTTTTAACAGAACACAAACAGTAACAACACCTTCTTAACTTAAACTAATCAACAACTCAAAACACACTGGATGCATATTAGGCCTACTCTATTTCAAAATGTCCTTTATAAAAGCAGTGCCGTTGTGCATGCGCAGAGGATATCAGAACGCTCCTTAAATGTATAAACGGGGTCACACTGAGTCACTGAGGCAAATGTTTTCGATTGCCAAGTACATGTACCATTCAATATTATTGCTAATACAAATATGAACGTTATTTAAATGAAACGTTGGTAAAACAAGGTATCTGCGTTCTAACAGCTTCGCAGAGCATTTAAAAACCGTTAAAAAAACGTTATGAAGGAAATTTAGAAACATTGGTAACAAACAAGTTAGAAAAATTACCAGCCACTGTTTTAATTCACAGACAAGAGTGTAAAAATAATTTTATACGTAATAAATTGTTTTTGATGACGTTAACTGACCTCTAGATCGCACTTGATCAGATTTATTGCTGCAAATCAAATGGTGCTATATTTTAACATGAAAAACATGTGTGAAACATTTGAAAACATGGTTAAAATAATAATAAAAAGAATTGTTTTAAAACATTTAAGAAAGTGAAGTGCTTAGCAAAAAACAGCAATTAAACAATTAAAACAAATTTAATCAACAAGTATAATATCGAAGATATACCGGTGTCTCGTCAATATTGCGGATTGGGACCAGGATGGCGCTCTAAAACGATAACACACCATAAAACCGACTAATGCATGTAAAATTAAATGTTACGTCATTACATGTTTATATTAGACTTTATATACATAATAACTTCATTTGCATAACGTCACTAACACGTCATGTCACTAGTTCAATAAAGCAAGAGAAAACGCATATACAATTTAATAAAATTACTTAAAATGCACTAATCAATCAAAACATAGCTGTAATAATACAATTGCTTAATGCTTCGTTTCGATAAAAACAGCACTTATGTATGGTAGTATTCCCATTGTTAAAAAAAATCGCAATATATTGAGGTAGCCTATACCGGTATTATATCTGACGGTTTAATTAATATTCTTTTAAGCCATAGTGGCGTAATATAATGTCATAAAAATGTAAAATGTTGCCTAAATGTCAAATACTTAAGTTAATCATGTATACAAAATACCAAATGGCAAAATCAATGGTATAAAGAATTTGTACAGTGTAGCCTAAAAGTATATAAACATCAGCTAAATTGACCTATTAACACAAACAAGTAACGTAAACACCTCGCAAAAAATCCATATTAAACACTGACATCAAGTGGTTTAAAATTATCAAAAATAAAACCAAACACTGTCCAATTAATTACTGTATGCAAAATGTACCGTACGTTTGTGTTGTCATTACAGTATTTCATTGTCTTTGGTTACGGTATTGAATAACGGTTCCCAATCCCCATACCTATTTTTCGTCTGTTCTTCATAACGCCAGATATTTTAGGAACCCATCTCATGAATTACGTTATAGTAAACTGTCTTTATATTATACATGTATAGAAGTTTACTTTACTTGTAATATGTTGGTTTTCAGAGCTAAAGTAAAGCCGAAATATAGGAGTTAGTTTTAAAACGGTTATGCCACATGGTGTGCAACCTTAAAACTCCTGTTTGGTATTCATTTTCCTTCCCAATCTCTTTCAACTGCTAAATTTCCAGACACTTTACTACTAGTATACTACAACTCATATTACTCAATGACACATCACTTTGACCTTTCTTGATAATTTCAACTGACACCACTGTATTCGTACATGATCGAAGCTGAAATGTGAGAAAAGAGCAATACTCACACTTGTTCGTCAATTTTCGTTGCTGTTCAAATAAGAAGTACAGTGAAATCC
>JAQGBL010000036.1:0-10334 GCA_034698385.1 Strongylosoma stigmatosum
AAATAAATAAAAAAAAATAAAATAAAATAAGTTAATAATAATAATAATAATACTCACCACCCACATCCTCCTTTAAATCACGCACCATAGGTGCGCGAGATAAGCGCATCCCTCTTACAGGGAGACACACTTTACGGTGCCGGCGTGGTCTATTCATGGGCCCTGGAGCTGGAGCTGGTGGTGGGTGTCGAGCCACTATACGAGCAGGGGGTGCTGGTGGTGGTGGTGGTGGTGGTGGGTGTCGAGCCGCTATACGCGCGCTTCTACGTCGTCCAGCCGGTACAGCAAGCCGCTGTAACATCACGCGGGGTACTACAGCGGGTATATCAACTAAAAAAAATAAATAAATAAATAAATACATGAATAAAAAACCGAGTATAAATATACATACCTGGAGCGACGACTAAAGCTGGTCCAGCGTTGGCGGCTGAAACACCGGAAGGTCCAGCAACAGCATCATCTGATTATTTAAAAAAAAATGCATTAGACAAAAATAAAATTCATTAGACAAAATTAACAAAATAAAAACCATTAGCGGGGTTCTGCATTCCGGCTATATGAATAATAATAAAAAGTAAAACATTAATATAAAAATATTATAATAATAATAATAAATATAAAAAACTTACACTCAGCACGTAAAAGGGCCAAAGCACGTTTAATGGGCGGTAAAGGTATATCTAAAAAAAAAACGAGTTGAATAAGTTTAAAACGCCTTAAGATATTGAAAAGCTTACCGGCCAGCTGTGAGGTATTAGTGAAATCCACAGGTGGTTGAGACGCTAAAAATAAAATAAAATAAAATAAAATGCATTAATCACTAAGAGGAAATTGCTCAAACAAAAAGATATACATACAACGATTATCAGCCATAATGAAACACACTGTAAAAAAACCCAAATATAAACAAAGAGCCATGTGTTAAAGAAATAGAGGGGAATATGAAAGAGTCATCAGAATGTGAGAAAGAGAAAGTAATATTAAAATATTTAAGATAAAACTTACCTCTGTAGCTTATAAAACAACGCAAAAAGCACGACGATGATGATGAAACACACTGTAAAAGAACGCAAAGAGTTAGCACCGAATAAACAAAACCATGTGTTGAGTTGAAGAAAGTGATAGAGAGAGAGAGTGTCATCAGAATGTGACATATAGAAAGTAATAATATTAAAGATAAAACTTACCTCAGTAGCTTAAAAAAAATTCCGATACACAATAATACTCCTACACAATAATAATACGGAAGAAACACACGATAGATTAGACGTACTGAGTGAGTGAACCACACACACAGGCGACAAGAGTTCTAGGAATAAAACTATACTGAGCGTTAAAGGGGAGGTAGAGGCCGTGACCTCTGTAACATTGAGCGACTAGTGTTTTAGAAAAACCAACACATGAAAATTAAAACATATTTGAAATTAATAAAATGTATCAGTAAATTAAATGCGTGTGTATAGAAAAATGATAGCGTGGATAATACACGAAAACAAGTGTAAATAAAATAACCCTATATTAGTAATATAAAGATGGGTATATACTAAACAATAGCAAAATAAATATGTACAAAAAATGAATAAGTGTAAAATGGTATGAAAAAATAAATTTAAAAAAGTGTATAAATTATACGAATAATGTCTTTGTTTAAAAAAGGAGTATATACCAAATAATGGTAAAAGAAATCTACGTCATAAATGAACTCTTACAAAAGTAAGTCAAAAAGAATTAACACGAAAGGGTAAGTTAGGGATGGTGTAAAAAAAGGGGACACTATATTCCCAGTATTTAATAATAACAATGTAAAAAACCAAATACAATGACCAACCAAAGCCAAAAGCCAAAACATCACTAGACAGCTTAAAAAGTAGTTAAACAATGATGAGGGACTATAGAAACATGTTAAACCAAAGTGAGACATATGTAAAGTATTGTTTCGAAATTTGTTAAAACAAGATTAAAGGAAATACACCGGTAGGTACTGTAAATACATTAGTATATAAGGGTGTGCAAATACGTATTGAAAATCATTAACGCAAGAAAAAGTCACAGTGAAGCGCTACAGTGTAAATTGTCAATTTTATAAAACTAACATGTCTAATAATAATAATAAAAAAAAGAATAATAATAATAATAATAATAATATGTGTGACTCCGATGACGATATGTTTGAAGAAGTTGGGCGGAAGTTTGACCAACAGCTAGATGTCGAGAAATTTGTAGAAGTAGATGACGCTGTGTTCGAAGAGTATGACCGTAATTTTGAACGGTTAAATGAACAAATGGAAGAAGAGGAGGACGCCACATTGGAGGAGTTTGGTCGTAACTTTGACCGGTTAAACGGGGGAGAATGTGGAGAAGAAGAGCCTGCTAGTAAGGTAAGAAACATTTACATAGTTAATTTATTTATTTATTTATTTATTTATTGAAGTTACCAGTATTTGTTTTAATATATATCAACAGCCTGAATATAAAGAGCTAAAAAGGGAGGGAGACGATGCCCAAACTGTGGATGACCAGACCAGTAGCACAGGTTATAGTCCTAGGCGACTGTGTTCAATTCAAAAAAGAAAAAACGAGTGGGCGGCAATAGCACCACTAAAAAAATGTAAAACGAAGGAGGAGGAGGAGGAGGGTTCGGTAGTTTTACGCCTGGCGTACTACTATATCGACACCCCAAGTGTTCGTTATGAAGACTATTTCACCGATGACTCCGATACATCGGATTACGATGCATCGAACTACGATGATGAAGATAATATTATTAATTTTAATCATTATAATAATAATAACAATGACGATGATGATGATGAGGTGGAGGAGGAGGATGATGATGAGGTGGAGGAGGAGGAGGATGATGAGTTGGAGGAGGAAAATAACCTGGACATAACCCTGAATACAGCGAATAAACGGGGACATGGTGAAACCGATGAAGTGAGTGAAAAAAAAAGTCATTGAATAAACATAAGTTAATAATTTTTTTTTTTTGTATTATAGGCTATGTTAGAGCGTACTTGCTGCTATTGCGAGTACATGAAAATCATTTTAGATGAGCATGGTGGTCCTGTAAGGTATCTTTTACAACAGGATACAATGGTGGCGCTTGAAACACCAGGGTGTGAATGTGTGTGTCATAAGTACAACACCACCATCACTATATCAGATGATGATGATACGGATTCCGAAGACAATAATAATGTTTACGAGGTACAGTAAAATATACTCGAAACATTTCTTTTGTTTTGTTAAATGTAATATCGGAATAAAAAAAAAATGTTTGAAACGTCTTTATCATTAGTCGCATTACCGATACTATCTTTAATTTTGTATTAAAAAAACCCAGAAATAAAATATATGAAAATTTGTAAAGTATTTAGTTGTTATCATTATTTTTTAAAAACAAAAATCATATGAAACACAAATGAATTTTAACCGGCTTTGTTTTAATCATTAGTCCCGTTATTACTATTTTATAAAAACACAGAAATAAAAATGGAAAAAACACAGATTATTTAGCAATTAGTATTTATGTATAATTAGTCCCTATTCTAACTTTTATGGTGTTACACATATATATTTAGCCGGAAAACCAGATTGGTGGTACCGATGTAATCACCCCATTCAATCCTCGCGATTACTACACAATTACAAATAAGGTAACGCGTAGAAGTGAACATCTACGGACCACCGAAATGGGCCATGATATCAACTTCCACAACATTACAAGTATACCAATTGAACAGCTTGCGAGTGGTGGACTTCAGGATATTTTGAATGCGATTATTGAAGATACTACAGGAATTACTAATGCCCAACCATCCGATCGTATTCGTGTATTGATTGATACACCACTGTTACACCACACAGTCAGTATTCCATTTATGGAACGCCAAGTTGTTGATGGACAGTTGCTGATGGATTTTATCCAAAAATACACTCAGTCAAATTATGAGCTACGATTGGATAGGCAAGGGTTTACATTGGTTGTAATCGCTGTACAAATGTTGAGTGTAGGTGGTTATATAGGGAGTGGATGCCGGAAACGCTCTATTATGGATTTAATAGAGTGGCTACAGGACGCTAAACGTTGTGTAATCCAGATTAAAAACACAACGGATAAAATGTGTTTGGCTAGAGCGCTTGTGGTGGCTATGGCGCACTTTAATCACGAAGAGATTAAAGATGATGAGGCCGTGGATGAAGCTACTAAAAAGAAAGTGAAAGCGATATACGAGAAAATACGCAAGTGGGAGAGAGATTCACAGCGAGATGCGGCGAGGGAGCTGTGTAGGAAGGCAAATGTGGCAACAACAAAGTATTGCGGGATTGCTGAAGTGAAGGCGCTGCAGAATGTCATTGGTGAAGAAGGGTATGCAATTAATATAATCAGCGCAGAAACAAATTTTAATGTCATATTTTCCGGGAAAGGGGAGAAAAGATTAAACATTTTGCATGCTAAAAATCATTATACACCAATAACGAATATACAAGCATTTTATGGCTGCGAAAAATATTGCCAAATTTGCGAGAGGGGTGTTTCACGTTTACACCGATGTATTCGTAAATGCCCCTCATGTTTTAGAGATAGATGTCCGGATATGGTGGCCATAACCGGTTTACCTCGTCATCGGTGTATAAAATGCTCTCGTTATTTTTATGGGGATTTGTGTTTGCGAGGACATGTGACAGATGGCATCTGTGAGACTGTAAAGGGTTGTGTTAAATGTGGGGGTTTTGCTGATCCAGGTCATGTATGTCATATGTACAAATGTCGATTTTGCGGTAAGCCGTCTAAAGCCGATGACCATCTCTGTTATATACAGAGTGGTGTTACAGACCAGCAGATAAAAAAACAAACAAAAAAGAAAAAAAAAAGTAAACAAAAATACTGGTTCTACGACTTTGAAACGATGCGACTAGCGGACGGTGTTCATAAGCCGAATCTAGTGGTGGTACAGTCTGATGTGGGTGAAGAAAAATGTTTTAAATATTCTAGGGATGGGGGTGAGTGTCCACGGGATATGTTTTGTAAGTGGATATTTAATAATAAAACGGGGGTAGTGAGCGATAAAACACATAGCCACACGTTCATAGCACATTATGCAAAAGGGTATGACAGCCACTTGATTTTAGAGTGGTTGTATACTCAAAACGTGTACCCGGAAGTCATCTGGACCGGGAATAAAATAATGTACATTGAAACGAGTGGTGTACGATTTATTGACTCCTTTAATTTCCTACCAATGCCGTTAAGTAGTTTACCCGGGACATTCAATCTGTCAGAATTAAAAAAGGGCTATTTCCCCCACTTGTTTAACACCCCTGAAAATCAAGAGTATATTGGCCCCCTACCAGACTTGGCTTATTATGAACCCGACTTAAAAAAACCAGCGGCTAGACTAGCGTTAACCAAATGGTATGAGGAAACTGTAGTGAGTGATTGTATGTACGATCTTCAGGCTGAGTTATTGGAGTACTGCCGGTCTGATGTACAGATTTTACGGCAGGCCTGTCTAGCTTTTAAAGCGCAGGGGGAGGGATTATTTAAAATGGACCCATTTGAGGGTAATATGACGTTACCCTCCTATTGTTTACGGGTTTATAGGGCTAAATATATGCCTATTGACTCGATAGGCATTATTCCGGCTGGGGGGTATAAACATAAGGAAAAATATAGCGGGATAGCTATACGTTATTTAGAGTGGGAAATGCGTCGTACAGGTACAACTATCACCCATGCTCGTAACGGTGGTGAGAGAAGTTTTGGTGGTTATAGGGTCGATGGTTTCTGTAAAGAAACTGGTATCATATATGAATTTAATGGGTGTGTGTACCACGGGTGTCCTAAATGTTTTAAGGGGTCCAGTACAAACACAATGTTACACAGAAGTATGAGTGATTTGTACGAAAGCACAGTCCGACGATATGATGTAATTGCTAGTGATGCAGAAGTGATGCAAAACAATTACACCATAATCGTAATGTGGGAGTGTGATTTCAAGCGAATGATGGCCAAAAATCCTGAACTTTTACGCTTTTGTAATGACTTTGACATTGTGGAACCCTTGAATCCTAGGGATGCCTTCTTTGGGGGGCGTACAGCACCCACAAGACTGTACAAAAAAGCAGCGGGTGATGAGGTGATTCGCTACTGCGATTATGTCAGTCTTTACCCTACTGTAAACAAATATGATGCCATGCCGAAAGGCCATCCTGAAATAATAGTAAATCCGGAAGGTAAGTATACAAAAAATAAATATTTTGGTGTAGTACGGTGTATAGTAGTCCCACCAAAAAACCTCTATCACCCTGTATTACCATACCGGTCACAAGGTAAGTTATTATTTCCCCTATGCCGGACATGCGCTGATGAACGAGCTGGATTAGGGTGTGCCCATACACCGAAACAGCGATGGTTATCAGGGACATGGACCACAGTTGAGATTGATCTCGCCATTGAGCACGGGTACGAAGTTGTACGAGTGTACGAAGTGTGGCACTACTCTGAGCAAATCGAATACAACTCTCAAACCGGAACAGCTAGTCTTTTTAGCGGTTATGTAGACGCCTTACTGAAGGTTAAGCAGGAATCTTCGGGATGGCCGTCATGGGTGACAACCCCTGAGGATCAGGAGATGTATATTAACGAGTATAAAAACCTCGAAAATATTCTTCTCGATCGGGATTGTATCGAAAAAAACCCTGGTAGACGGACAATCGCGAAACTCATGCTTAACAGTCTATGGGGTAAGTTAGCCCAGCGTGATGACTTGCCTAAAACCAAGTACATCAGTAAACATGAGGACCTTGTAGAACTTTTAACAAGTGATACGGTGGAAATCACTGAGGCGCGGCTAATAAACGATAACCTGATGATGATAACATACAACGATTCGCAAAGGTTACCAGCACCAACTGGTCGTACAAGTCTAGTGATAGCCGCTTTTACAACGGCCGGCGCGCGAGTTAGGCTGTACACATTACTAAATCGCCTGGGACGTTCTGTATTATATATGGATACAGACAGTGTCATTTATACATGTTCCGCAAATGTGAATCCGTTACAAGATTTGTTGGGGGAGAGCCTGGGTATGTTGACTGATGAAGTGTCAGCTAAATATGGTGAGAGTGTACACATAACGGAATTTGTTAGCGGTGGGCCAAAGAACTACGGATATATGCTGTCAAATGGTTGTAGTGAATTTAAGGTAAAGGGGATCACACTGAACTACAACACACAGAAAAAACTTAATTATAACACAATTAAGAATATGGTCTGTGTACCACAACAAACAACACCTGCGGTAATTGTTAGTACTAATTTGATACAGAGGAATAAACACACATGTACACTTAAATCCATTACAGCCGATAAACAGTATCGAGTAGTCTTTGACAAAGGTTATGTTGATGATGACTTTACAGCCTTCCCCTATGGTTATCTCCCTTAACAATGATATGTTTCCGTGTTTGTTTGTTTTTGTTGTTTTTTTTGTATATCTATACCGGTTTAATATATATTGTATGTATTTGTAAATAAAAACTTCATTTGAGTATTTAAAAATGACTGATACGTTTCTTTCCGCATTATATTACAATCCTAAAAAACCATCATCATTTGGTGGTGTGCAAAAACTATTAAAAGCGTACAGAAATGATAAAATAAATAAAAAAAAAAAAAAATTGGATGAACCACCATGGTCTACAACATCCATAGCGGCGGCGGGGGCGGCGGATAACCGGGGGGCCTCGCAGGCCCCAAAACGCGCGCGCGGTGGTCGCTCTGCGACCTTACCTAATTTACAACATGATGTTATGGACTGGGCAATGGCTGAAGATACTATAACATTACATAAACCTGTGGTAAATAAATTTCCTCGTGGGCGATATTTTGTTTTTGGCATGGATGAGCAATGGCAAGCGGATCTTGTAGACATGCAAACAAAAGCCCGGTATAATAACGGATATAGATACATTTTGACAATTATCGATGTGTTCTCCAAATATGCGTGGGTCAGACCTTTGAAAACAAAATCGGCTCAAGAAGTTGCTACAGCTTTAGCGGATGTCATCAACTCATCAAAGCGGGCTCCACTAAAGTTTAATACAGATAAAGGAACAGAGTTTGTTAACAAGCCAGTGCAACAAGTATTTGATAAGCATAAAATCCATTTCTTCACCACCACCAGCGACGTTAAAGCTGCAGTGATTGAACGTTTCAACAGAACTTTAAAATCAAGAATGTGGCGTGTATTTACTCATAGGAAAAAAACATGGCGGTATATCGATGTATTAGATGATCTTGTCAGCTCGTACAATGAAGATTATCATTCGACTATAAAAATGCCTCCAAAGGACGTCACAAAGGACAATGAAAAGGAAATTTTTGTTAAAGTCTATAGAGACATTCTGAGACCAACAACAAAACCAATGAAATTTAAAGTTGGTGACCATGTCCGACTATCCAAACTTAAAGATACGTTTGAGAAAGGCTACACTACAAACTGGACTGAAGAAATATTCACAATAGCCCAGTGCATCCCTAGGGACCCCCCTGTTTACAGAGTCAAAGATGAAGTTGGTGAAATTATTGATGGCACATATTACACACAGCAGCTGCAGAAGGTCAAAGTTGACAAAGATACAAAATACACAATCGAAAAAGTTATTCGTAGAGCTACAAAGAAAGAAAAGCGAATGGCCTTTGTTAAATGGCGCGGCTACCCGAGTAATATGAATTCATGGATTGCTGAATCTGACATCATACAGCTTTAGTCCATTGCACAGGGTGCATCATCATCATCATGGCTGCTTACGGTGAGGATGGCAACTCTTTTATTTGGACATTACCTTCAAACGCATCCATGATGAATTACCCGCATAACACCCAGTCATGTTACACGACTTTAATTCAGCCAGCCATTCAATTAGATGGAGAATGGCAGGTTGGGCTTAAAGAAGTGATTGTACCGGGCAGCTGGCGTAATGTTACAGGCGGAGGTTCGCGAATAACGTTTTACCCTTCAGCTGGCATACCTGACAACAACAACAACACCACCAACAACAACAAGAAATCTTTACACACCATCACTATACCACCTGGTCAATATGAATCCATCCAAGAACTTTTACACGTCATTAACCAGGAATTGGTTGAACACCCGTTGGCTGAGCTCAAAACAACTTTGTCTCGACCATTTTTTACATACGATAACCATAGACAACGTGTAGTGTTTAGGCCCCATGGAACCAAAGGTGGTGCTGCTGTTACATTTGACGATGATAGCGATCTACCCGGAATGCTGGGACTCAACGATAAAAAAGGAGCTATCAAGTGTGATACTAATGGTTTTGTGGGTAAATATATGAGCTGTGTAAACCCGGACGCTCCCTCTATTCTTGGCGGTACCGGCGCTCTCATGATTTACTCTGATATCATCTCCAAACAACCTGTGGGCGATACATACGCTAACCTCTTAGGTATGGTACCCATGGCGGAAATCAACAGAGAAAACACGCTATGCACCGATATTATGAAAAACCAGACTTTATGGATATTAAACTAAATACCATTGCCACCATTACAATTGATATAAGATCCGATTATGGAAAACGTATGGAATTTGATGGAGGACATACAATCGTGCGGTTAGAGTTTCGGCCTAAACCTTAAACGCTATAAAAACCCAAATACCACAACATCACCCACTCATTTGAGATTACAACCCACTACTGTTAACATGTCTTATGACGATTATGTCGATTATTACTCCCGCCAGGCTGGTGGTGGTGGGGGTGGTGATATATCTGTGTTTACGGGACCTAGGTTTCAACGTGGCTATGGTTGGGGAAGTTTTTTTACATCGCTTTTTCGCTCAGCCCGCCCACTGTTACGAAAAGGATTATTAACCACCGGAAGAGAACTATTAAAAACTGGCGCTACTGTGGCGGAAGATGCTCTCAATGGTAGAGATATAAAGGAGAGTGCTCGTGAACATTTTGCTCAGACTGGACGTGATCTAACAAGAAGAGCTGTTGCTACTGCAAGAGAACAATTTGGAAGTGGGCATCCGCAGCTATATTATAAACGTAAACGATCACTATCATTTACTCCCGCGTTTAATAGTAAAAAGAGACGAAGAAGAAGAAAAAGATTAACAAAGCGGAAAAAAAGAAATAGTAAGAAGAAAAAGAAAAACAGGAAGAAGCCTATTAAGAAGAGAAAAGCTAAACACCGCAATAAAATAAAAAAAGAAGGTGTAAAACAGACATTTTTAATTAACAATGCCTGGAAAATCGCGCAGGGGTTATGACATTTGCGGCCCATCATCACC
>JAQGBL010000037.1:0-10298 GCA_034698385.1 Strongylosoma stigmatosum
TCTAATTCTAATTTAGGTTTTTATACAGGCCTTATGGACAAAATAGGACTGAATTATGATGTTGTACATGACCAAGAATGCCTTGCAAATATACATAGAAGAAGATCCGTTCATTTAATGCACGTTTAGTGATATTTTTAGCTGGATTACAGTGTACTTTAATCATATTATTTTTCAGTTGCATTCCTGCGTTTTTTATAGCATTTTCAGTCGATTCATAGTGTTTTTTGTAGCTTATTATTTTCAGTCACATTACAGTGTTTTCTTTTTAATATTTTCAGTTGAATTACAGAGTTTTTTTGACATTTTCAGTAGCTGTAAATTTTCCAGCTAATTACTTTAATTGTCATTACAGTGGTTTTTTTTTTAATATTTTCAGTCATATTACAGTGTTTTTTACTGCAATTTTTAGTCACATTGGAGTGTTTTTTACAGCAATTTTCAGTTGTATCACAGCATTTTTTTAATACATTTTCAGTCGCAGTAATGCCTTTTTGCAGCTAATTATTTTCAGTCAGATTACAGTGGTTTTTTAATATTTTCAGTCACATTACTGTGTTTTTTTTGACTGATACTAAATTTTAAATCACGTTTCAGTGTTTTTGTTTTTATAATTTCATTTGTATGAGTGGGTTTTTTTGATATTTGCAGTTGTATGCGTGATTTTTTGTTGCTATTTTCAGTTGTTAGAGTGTTTTTGATTTTTGATATTTTCATATCCAATAAAATATTTTTTTAAATCATTTTATAATTTTCATTACTTTATTTTTAACAGATTCAAATTGATATTTTGCAATGAGCTTTACTTAGTTACATTTTACGTTATTAACTTTTTTTGCAAAAGTAGCTACACCCAAAATGTTGATTCAAAACCAGCTACATCCAACTTTTTAATGCAAATATCTCAGAAAACAATAAAAACTAAAACCTGTCCTTCACACCTTTTAATCAGCTGTTTAATATCTTTAAAGTGAAACTAAAGTGAGAGTTCAATAATAACCAGTAAGGCAGATATCAGTTTTTTGCGTTTTCTGAAGAATTATAAAAAGTGGATGTGCACCGATTTTTTTTTTTTGTATTTGTATTTTTATTATAGACACCAGAACCCTGGTAAAATATCCACATACAATAAATAATTTTAAATATCTTCAAACGAAATTTTCTTAATTTTTCATCATTATCATATAAACACCATTAAAAAAAAACAAAAAACAGTATTCATTGATATCAAGGAAATAAGCACATCAAATATTATCGATCTACAACAACATTTTCAAATCACATGACACAAATTCTTGTGGACGAGACCAATTGTCTTCTAAAATGTTTGCATGTTCTCTTTGGTTTGCAGCAATTTAAAGTTAACAGTTTTAACTTGAGCGGCAATTTATTCCAAATCTGTATAATCAGCTTTCTAGGAGTATGGTCAAGATGTTTGTTATATTGAGCAGTTTCACACATCAGTAGTGATGCAGATCGGAGTTTTTTAGATACTATCATGTTAAATTTAAGAACAGTAGAATCTTCCCGTATCATCTGATGAGCTCGTAAAATTAAACAATCGGTAAAGAAAGCTCTGGGTTTACGTAAATTTAACGAGGTATAATATGGAGACATATGTCGAGTCATACAGATACCAAATGCCGATCTCAAAACTTTGTTAAATGAAATGTACAATTTTTTAAAACTTTTGTCATGAAGAGGCATCCATGACATTATACCGTAATTCACCAGTGACAGTATTTTTGATTTAAACAGCAAAATTTTGTCTGATGTATTAAGTAATCTTCTCAGTCGTTTAAACTGGTAAATCTGTTTGTTAATTCTTGAGCTGACACTTTCAACATGTTGTTTAAAATTCAAACTACCATCGAAAGTAACTCCTAATAGTTTCAGGGAAGATTCAGCAAAGATCTGCACACCTTGAACAGTTAGCGGAACCCCTGTAGAACTTTTTCGAAACTTGGTTGAACCAATGCATAAAATTTTGGTCTTTTCTATTCCGAGCTCCATTTCTGCAGGCTCAAAACAGTCATTGACTGACTTTAAATCAAGTTGCAGCATGCTCAAACAATCGCGGAAATCATTTGACGTTGTTGTATACAGAAGAAAGATGTCATCCGCATATGAATATCTATTCGAGGCGCACAGAGATAGATCGCCCACCTCTGCTGTAGCCAAAATGTACATTAAAGGCGACAGCACCGAACCCTGAGGTACGCCACCAGAAATATCGTGAGCGTCAGAGCTGGCCCCGTCACTAGTCACCATCAATTTACAATTTATCAAAAACGTTTTTAAAAATTCGAAAGCAGAAGTATGTAATTTCAATTTTACAAGTTGTCGCAGCAGAAAATTAGTGTTTATGGAGTCAAAGGCTTTTTTTATATCCAGACTCATAATCACGGCATTCTTTCCTTGGATATAAATCCGTATTGGATATTTGGTAAAAAACGAATATCTTCGACATATGTACGCAATTGCGATTCTACAAAACATTCCAGCACCTTTGATTCACAGTTCAAAAGTGAAATTGGCCTATAGTTTCCTGGGTTTAATTTATCACCCTTTCCTTTGTAAATCATGGAAACTTTTGCAAGTCTCCATTCGTCTGGAAAATATCCTCTCTGCAAGATGTCATTATACAGGGTGAATTTTAAGTATAGTTCCATTTGATTATTTGGGTTTGTGTTGGAGGTAAAAATCTGAGTTTGTGGTATTATGGCCAGATAGGTGGGCGCTATCAAATGAAGCTATTTCCGATGATCTTGGAATGTAATTTCAAGGTCAATTCATTACTATCTTCTAAACCGTAATCGTCAGAGCAAATTGTTCAATTAAAAAGTTGTAGGGCATCACAAGATTAGTGGACATACATCATACAACCGAAATAATTGCTTAAAGTAAAGGTTCAAAGTGCTTTCCTTTTTGAGGGATGCCCCTGTTGGTGTGCTTCCCTGTCAAGCTTTCCTGCCATACTCTGCAGCTTTTTCACCCTATTGTGCAGCTTCCCAGCCATCTATCATCTTTATCTTATGATAGATTCACGTCCCATTTGCCCTTCATGCCATGTCAAAATTTCCATGAGTAAACAGGAGCAACCCTTTACACTCTACTCAATATTGTGAAATGTTTCTCCTGTTGCTAGAGTGTGGCAACAAAAACGGTAATTTGGGAACTCTTAGAAGCTATTCACACTTGATGATATGCCCTTTGACATTTTGCCCAAATACCACCTTTTGGGAAAAACTGCTCAGGATATTGTCAGGGTAACGAGATGATGTTGTCAGGGTGATGGGATGATGATGGAATAGTACAAAAACCCCTTTCAGACTGGGGTTCACATAAGGACCAACCGCGAGTGAATTTTTGATGTTAGGCCAAAACCGAACTATGACCAAACATCTAATGAAAAGTTTGGCCGAGACCAAACCAAAACCGAAAAATAAGGAAAAAAATGACGTCTAATTAAGACACTTTGAAAGTTTGAAAGCAAATAATTGTTTTATACTTTTGAAAATACTGTGTCAAAAATGATCAAAAATTGCAAACATTTAAAAACAAATGATCAAAAATAAACCAAATTTTCTACCAAAAAATACAGAAAATGTCGAACAATTGTACAGAAATTTGTCGTACAGAAACAATCTTTGCATGCAAAAAATCGATACAAAATTGATAAAAAAATCGATATAAAGTTCAGCCGAAACTGTAGCAAAAGTTCGGCCAACTTGGCCTCAAAATTGAGACCGAGACTCTGTCAGTCCTTAGGTTCACAGACTATACCATCAATTACCTACGAGAGTGTAAAGGCGGCATTATCATAGGGAAGCTCAATAATGGGGAAGCTGCCAAGCAGCACTGAAACTAGACTTTATGACACACTGGACAAGCATTGGCTTCCGGCGTCTCTCAATTTCCCTTCACAAATTTTTTAAAATTTTGTACCGTTAAAAACCCGTAATAAATTGAAAAATTAACTTAAAAATGTTCAAAATGTTGATAAAATAATGTTACAAAATTCTCAAAATGCTAAAATTTATTTAAAATGAATAAAATTCTAAAAAATTTTGGAAGATTGGGCCTAGTTTCGGCCCTGCTTGGCAGCTTCCTAATGGTGAGTTCAAGATGAGGTAAGGCTGGGAAGCAGCACAATAGGGTGAAAAAGCTGCAGAGTATGACAAGGAAGCTTGACTGGAAAGCACACCAACAGGGGCATCCCCCAAAAAGGAAAGCACTTTGAACCTTTACTTTAAGCAATTATTTTGGTTTTATAATGTATTTCCACTAATCTTGTGATGCCCTACAACTTTCAAATTGAACATTTTGCTTTAACTATTACGGTTTAGAAGATAGTATTGCATTGACCTTGAAATTCCATTCTAAGGTTACCGGAAATAGCTTCATTTGATAGCGCCCACCTATCTAGCCATAATACCACAAACTCAGATTTTTACCTCCAATGCAATCCCAAATAATCAAATGGAACCAGTTATGGAATTCACCCTGTATAGACCAACTAATTCAAATTTGCATCATATTGGCAGGGATTTGAGCAGCGGAATAGTTATTCCGGAGATACCCGGACATCCCTTTTTATTTGATTTATTGAGTATCATATCTAGATCGGATATCGTCATTTTTTGAAACCGAAATCCATCATCACAATTATAAATAATTTCCGGCTCGTCCTTGATCCTCGCTATTTTTGAGAAAAATATCGCAAACCGCGTTAGTAAATTAGATGGAATTGGTTTACTCACTGTAGTACCAAAAATACAAGAGGTCAATTTCCATACATTATAATCAGCACCAGATGCTGCCGAGTCACATAATTTGCGTTGGAGCAATGTTCGTTTGGCCATGAGCACTTCTTTTTTAAAGTTTTTCCTCGCCTCAACTATAAATGGATGACGATTATTCTCATAAACATAACGAAGATCAGTTAAAATCTTTTTTGTCTCAATGAGCTTTGAAGTCCACCAACGTTTGCCGGTGACAGTATTTTCTTGATATGGAAATACAAAGTCTAATTTTTGATAAAATTTTGCCCAAAATTTCCCTAATGACTCATTTGTCACTTTTATGGCGTCTACACATTCGATGAAAAAAGTTGTAAATTTTTCCTCTGTTATGTGTCGACGTATTAGTTTTTTATTGTTGAATTTGGTATCTTCGGTTAAAGTCATATTAAAGGTCAAAGCGTTGTGGTCAGATTCAGTTGCTTGCGTCAACATGTTTTTTATGGACAAATTTCTGGTAATCACCCAGTCAATGGTGGCCATTTTTCTAGTCGGCAATACGTTTTCTATTTTAAAACCTGAATTTTCAAGTCGATTTATACACCGTTGCACTGTTATAGTTTTTTGATGTAAATTAAGATTAATATCTCCCAACAACAACACTTTATTATCAGGAAGTACTTCGTCTAGTAAAATATCTAGACTGTGTTCAGCATTCAATCTCGGGGGGTTGTAGAAAATTAGAATTGTGATTTTTGCTACTTGAATTTTCAAATACTCAAGTTCATTTTCCAGTTTTATATCTTTAATGAGGAGGAATGGAATAAAGTCTCGTATGAAACAGATTATTCCCCACCTTTCCTTACTCGATCCGATCGGATAATTTGGTAGTGTGGTAAAAGAATTGAGTCGTCATCGATAAAAGACGTCAGCCATGACTCCACCACAAAAAAGATGTCTATTTTCTTATCCAGCAACATAAATTGTAATTCTTTAAACTTATTCATGATGGAACGAGCGTTCCAACAACCAATAGTCAATTCTTTAGTGAGGCCTCCCTGATTGAAAAGTAGGGGATCGGCCAACAAATTTTTGTATATACACGCCACGTGGCCAAAAGGCTGTATGAAAAATTTTATCAGCCATTGATTTGTCCACACGAATGAAGTAGGTCCCAAAAAACTGGCCATCATTTGTACATAACCGTTCGCATTGCAGCGGCTGAACATCGTGTTTTTGTAAATATTTTATTAAATTTTCTCGTGTTGTGGTTTTAAGATTTTTGACCACAAAGCGTCTGGATGGTGAGTCAACATTTAGTAATTCATCATCCGCATTTGAACCTGTCAATTGAACATTTTTCCGTTTCTGTGATTGGCCATCAGTGAATTTTTGATGTCGCGATTTTCGATTTCTATTTGTTTTAACAGGAGAAAACTCCTCGTCGTCCACTAATAGTTGTGACGCCGTTTTTTCAGTCGAGTTGGGTAACTCCGTTGACACTAATAATTGTGGCGATTTGGTGGAAGAAAAATCTTCCGCTATCACCACTGTAGGCGTAGTGTCAAGGGCAGAATTAACATTAGTAGTCTTCTCCAATACCGGATTTATAAGTTGTACAGTCTGCAAAATATCAGCGGATGCAGCAGTCATATTAAATAGAGCACATTTCTCACTAGATTTCTCCAATGTTATTTTTGAAGGTTTCTTTTTATCACGTTTTTTTGTGATCACTAAATCGGTCCTCAGCGGTTCCTCATGCGAAATTGGCACCGGAATGTCTGTTTTTATACACACTGGTAACTGGGTGTGCAAATGATTAAAGTCCACAATTAACGTAGCAAATTGGGCTCTAAATTCTTCCCACTTTTGCAAACCTATAATATATTGTTCAATTTGGTTCAAATTATAATCAAATTCTTCACAATTTGTTTTATTCGCTCCTCGTTTTTCCGCAACAGCGTAGAAGATTGTCTTGAGGTTTTTAATATTGTCCATTTAATCGATGTGATAAATTTGAAGTCCCCGACACTAAACAAAGTTTATGCCGGACTAAAGGTCACAGAGCAGAGCTCACAAGAACACGACTGTTCACTTCAACTGCTCGAAGTTGAAATGAAGTTGCACCGGAAGTTGGTGTAAAAACACTAAAAACGCAATAGGGAGCTAAATAAAACAATAGCAAACTCGCTACAAGTGAAAAACAGAACATGTGCATGATTAAACAAGTTAAACACTATAAACACTGAATGTTCAAACAGCTGGGAAGTGATGTTGGCGACATCACACCCAACATCTTTTGCCTCCTGTAACAACGGCGGCTTCATCTACAGCTACGAGAGTTGCAGAACCGACTGCTACTCCAGTAGTAGCAGCGGCGCCTCCTGTACAATTGCCATACACATCATCATTTGAACAAGTTCTGACGCCACCAACTTTTCTACCCCAACGTCGGCCGGCTCAAGTTCAAGCTTCCGAGCGTTGCAATGGACTGCGAGAGGAAACATTCACACGTGTAGTAGACTTTATTAAGAGACGTCCTGGAGATTCTAATATTTTCTACGGACCACGAAGTGAATTTCGCACACAGCTTAGGTCTATGGAGGAAGCCAGAAATTGGTGCCATCGAAATGATGTTCGTTTTCTTCCACGACAGTTCATATTTAGTCGTAAGTGGATTCCAGTCACCTGTACTCCTACTGAGGATTCAACCGATATCCTCTCAACACCACTGCCGCCTACCACGACTCAATCTCAGCCTGATGAAGTGCCTGAAGTTTATTCAGCTGCAGAGAAAGCTGAAGAAGACCCTGATTGGACTGGTGAATATTATCATGCTAAAGATACTGGTAAAAGAAAGATACCAAACAGTCCGGCAGACATCTGACGCCAGATTTCAACGCCAATAACTTATCGTGAGGCTTCGGAGTCACCTCAACGAAAGGAATGGCAAGCAGCGATGAAGGAGGAACTGCAGATGATGGAGCAACGAGAAGTGTGGTCCATTGAAGTTCCACCTGCAAACCAGCGTCTTCTTCCAAACCGCTGGGTGTTTGCATTGAAACGGGACAAAGACAGCATTGTGAATAGCTATCGTGCTCGTCTTGATGCGCAGCTGGATGTGACAAAGGCCTATCTTTATGGCCCTCTCCACCACTCAATTTGGATGAAACAGCCTGAGGGCTTTGATACCAACGATGGACGCGCATGTTGACTCAAGCGGGCGCTCTATGGACTTCATCAGAGCAGCCATGATTGTTACACAAAGTTGTTATGCTTGTTTACGTCGACGATATAGCCATCCTAGCTGCCAACACAACACTTCTCAACGCCGCCATCAAAGACATTCAAACAATCTTTGAAGTTAAGCTTCTTGGTTCGGTTGCCAAGTTGTTGGGAGTCTCCTTTGCCTTCACCGACCGCTACATTGGTATCCATCAACGTCAGTATATCAAGAAGCTGTTTGAAGCATTCCCGATGATACTATTGAAGCGAAGTTCGCTCCCTATACAAGGTGATGGGGCTATTACATCCATGTTTAAAGGTGAATATCTACCTTCTAATATGCCCTATCGAGGTGTGATAGGAGCATTGATGTTCCTGGCAATGCGGACACGTCCGGACATTGCATTTGCAACGGCGTTCTTAGCCCAACACAGTGCTCATCCCACTCGAGCGCACTGAGATCAGTTATGTTTTGTGTCTCTACTCAGCATCCAGTGGACGACAGGACGCTCTTCAAATCACCGCTTTCAGTGATGCAAGCCATGGATCATCTCTACCAGATCGGAAGTCAGTTTCTGGCTTCATCTTAAAGATCGGATCTGGCATCATCAGCTGGAGAGCGGCGAAGCAGAAGTGCTTCGCGCTCTCTTCCATGGAAGCAGAGTATGTTGCGTTATCGGAGACGGCTCGTGAGGTCGTTTGGCTGCAAAGAGTAGCCACCGCATCGCCGGAAGCGTTCCCAAGCTTCACAACTCCAGTTATTATGTGCGACAACCAAGCAGCAAGACAGTTTCTTGTGTCGCCCATAGAAAACAGCCGTACTAAACACATTGATGTGCAGTATCACTGTGTGAAAGATTGGTTTATGCAGCAGTTGTTTATGTTAGAGCCGGTCTCATCTTCAGCCAACCAAGCTGACTTCTTGACGAAGCCAATGACTAGATTATTGCTTTGTGAAATGGTGCGATTTATGCTCCTTCCAGACGTCGTACAGTTAACTAGAAATGACTCAAATCGCCTCAACAGTGACTGAATGATCTGCAGAATGTGTTGCCGACATAGGGGGAGTTTGTTAGAGTGATGTCGCCACATCATCCTGTAGCTGATTGTGTTTTGTTTGCTTTTCAAAGCTGGCCCCATCTGGGGCCAACCCTCTGTGCATGTTTTTCTTATCACTGTTGTGATTTTGCTACGTTTTGCTTGTGGCCCCAATAGGGGGCCAGCATGTTCTCGCATGGGCCCCATCGGGGGCCAAGCGTCAGGATGCATATTTATATCCTGCAAGTCTAGTGTATAAGTTTCGTTTGTTTTCGATCATGTGTTATGATTTCGTATGTCGTTGGCCCCTAGCTGTATGGCTGGGGCTTGTTTATCTCATTTAAAGTATTAGATGCTATGTTCTCGCTGCAAACCCCATGATAACCAGTTGTTATCTTGGGAAATTGCTAACCTGCCATTTCTTTAAAGCATCATGTTAGCCAGTTGTTAACATGTTGACTTCATAGTCTAGTGGTTAAGAGTGTATACTCCAGTTCTGAGTTTAGTGGTTCAAATCTTGGTGGACAGGAAATTTTTCTCAGTTAATTTAAATGGTATTTAATGTCACCAATACAATTCACTAGTAATTGGAATTTTCCGCCATTTGGAATTGGAATTTTAAACTTTTTTAAGACTAATTTCCAGAATTCAAATCTAGCGCCAAAAGTTGCAATTGCCAAGTTGACAATTGCAATTTCGTTTATGATGTAATATGTGAATTCCCGCCATTTCTGCTGAACTGTTGTCGCCAATTTAATTAATATATTTAATTAATCAGGTGACAAATTGTCGCGTCACAATCCCTCTATTCTAACAATGGACGTCAAGCAGCATGCATTTCAGCAACTTGTCTAATAAGGAATCCATAGTAATCCTTAGTAAATATTAGTTTAATCTTTTATATTTATATTAAATATTGTTTACTGGACCCCCATCAAGTTGGATGGGCAGTCATAGTATTAAAATAAACTTAGATTAATCTGTTATTTCGATTTGTGTATTGTGGATCACAATTGCTGACCCACATACAAAACAGAGAAGAGATCAGCAGTGACATCAACGACTGCAAATTCAACATAAAAGGACTTGTAAGTATTTTGAAACAGTCTTTATTAAACACAATTAATAATTATTATTGCTTTTATGCTACTGGTTCCAATAAGCCAGTAATCATCATCATCTTTAATTGCAATTCGTCATGAAGTGCAGTCTGTGGTGCTAAAGCAGCCCCAGATGTACTTTGCTTCATCAACCATCCATGATTGTCTGACTAGGATCTTCATCCACTGCAAC
>JAQGBL010000038.1:0-10292 GCA_034698385.1 Strongylosoma stigmatosum
TTTTATTTTGGACTTTGAACTTTGGAAGGAGCTGGTTTTGAAGCAAATCCGGTGAAAAACCACTTTAAAAACTGTAATAATTAACTGATGACCTTTTAAAAACATAATTAAGGTACCCAAAGAACATTTTGTTACAATCATTGTTTTTATTGATGAAACTTGAAACTTAAAAATGGACATTATTGTCAAAATAAATGAATTCAAATCGAAAATATGGCTGTAATATAAAAAAAAATAGCATAACATTATAAAATGAATGGATGTTTTCTTAACAAAACTGTTATAAGCTTATTTTAACTTGCAAAACACTTGTCAACATCTACAAAAAACTTAAAAAATTATAATGTAAAGAAAATTGACAAAAACTTAAGACACCAAACTCTTACAAGATTTTAAACAAAAGCATTTTCACTTTCATCAACATTTTCGCACGTTTCACTCTCAACAAGTGAAACATTTGTGTTATTTCCAAAAATAACATTTTTATAATACTTCAGTGAATCCAAACTTTTCCAGTCATCTCCAAAATGTTTTTTTAAAAGGTTATCGACATCTATGAGTTTGGCTGGTGCTACTTGAACGCCTATTGGAAGTAAGTTTGGTGTCAAATCTGAAATGTTTCTGTTTTTTTTTGAAATAAGTTTAAAAGCTCCAACATCACTAAGGTAATTTACTTCACCACGAACTTCTATGTCATCATTCTTCCTTTTGATGATGAAACGTTTGGCTGCAGCAAATTTAAAGTGCCATTGACCTGGCTGTTTTATTACTTTCAATGTTTCTTTTTTAAAATCCTTTACCATCCCAGCAAATGAAATTGTTGTTCCTTCTTCTTCAAAAATTTTGATGTAATCTTCAGGGTCAACCATTGTGTTTTTCTTCCTTATTTTTTTTTCTATTCTTCCAAAAACGCGATCTGAAGGTAAAAAAGAGTGGCCAACCATTGGAAAAATAACTTCAATTTCTTTGATGTGGCTTGGAGCAACAGTTTGAAGCCAGAAACCCAGTGAACTGATGAATGTTGTATTTTTGTTTTGACCTCCACATCCATCACAAAAGCATCTAACTTTTGTAATATGGGGAAGTATTTGCGCAATATTAACTAAAAAATGATTTACTGCAGATGAAATTTCATTTGAACCTTTTTTTTGTGTGTCTTCAGTCCAGTGGTAAATAAATACATTGTCCTTAGTTTCAGGAGCTTTTGAACAGCCGACAACAATGGTTAAGTTGTACATGTACAGCTGGCGTGAATAATAAGCTGATTGGTCAGGAACTTTTGGAAGAGTTTGGTTTTTTTGGCAGTCAAAAGAAAAACAGAAAATGTTTTCATAATCAGTTTTCAACAGGTTATAAAAAGCTCTGTACTTCATTCGATGTATATTTTTTTCAGTGATGAGTTGTTTTTTACTTTCAGCATCTACAGTACGAAGAATTTTTTCTTTTAAAGAAATGCATGTTGAGCACTGATCTGATTTAGGGCTTCCAAAACCAATGTGGGTTCCGTGTATGATACTCGCGAGAGAGATGGCTAATATTATTAGCCATCTCTCTCGCGAGTATCATACACGGAACCCACACCGAACATCGTCATATCCGTCCTCATCCCCCGAGCACAGCACTCTGCCTACTTCACCATTGTTCTAACCACCATCTGCTCAATCTTTGATATCCCCATGGTGTCATAAAGCGGGGAAATATGCTCTCGAAAGGGATGAAAGTATGCAATTCTAACTATGACATTATAGCCCTAGACAATTTATTTACTTGTTTCTTAGAAGTAGGCAACCAAACAGACATGCCATAATTTATCACTGGAAGAATTTTACTTTTTATCAAGAGGGCCTTATTGGAGTCATTCAAATATTTTCTTACTTTTTTAACCATGTAAATTAATTTTCGCAGTCTAGAACATAGTTCATCTATATGGCTATCAAATTTCAATCGGACATCGAAATGGACCCCAATACCCTGATACTATCCTTAATAGATAACTCAACATCATTTATTACCCATTTAATCTCCTTCAAACTGTCAACCAATGATGGATTCCCAGTCACCCACAAATTTGTTTTCTGGACGTTAATAGTCATGCCTAATGTCAAAAAATATTTTTTAATCAACTTCAAATCCTCCACCAGCCGAAACCGAATGCATTCGTTAGTAACACCCCCAAAGCATACAACAAAAGAATGTCGTCAGCAAAGACGTAAACCTCGTTAGCATGCAACATCAGCTCACTCAACTTACTCGTAGTCAAAATATACAACAAGGGCGCCAGAGAAGAGCCCTGAGGGACACCCCCCCTAATCTCGTATACCTCCGAACAACCAAATTCATTAGTGACGTAAAAACGTCGTTTGTTAATAAAACTTATCAATATTTCATAGGCCTTGTCAGAAAGGCCAATGTCATTAAAAGTCTGCTCCATAGCATTCTGGGTCAGCGAGTCGAATGCCTTCCAGATGTCTAAAGACACCAGGAAGGCACCACATCCTTTGGCCCTTTCTGACGCAATACGGTTCCTTAGTCCCATCAAGCAAGAGAGGGTAGAGTGCCCCTTACGTAAATTCACACGGGTTTATAAAAAAATAACTAATTAATTAAATTAATTAAATTTTTTTAATTTGAGGGAATAACTGTGCAGGGGAAGAATTGTGACAGGGAAAGAATTGTGCGGGGGAAGAATTGTGTAGGGGAAGAACTGTGCGGGGGAAGAATTGTGTAGGGGAAGAATTGTGATTGGGGAAGAACTGTGCGGGAAGAATTGTGATTGGGGAAGAACTGTGCGGGAAGAATTGTAATTGGGGAAGAACTGTGCGGGAAGAATTGTGATTGGGGAAGAACTGTGCGGGAAGAATTGTGATTGGGGAAGAACTGTGCGGGAAGAATTGTGCAGGGGAAGAATTGTGCGGGAAGAATTGTCTGGACACGGCATTTTTAATGCTTGGATTTGCTAAAACTAGCAATTAAAGGAGACAGAGTTACAAACCTGTCCAACATGTGGTAAGTGGAATTCCACCTTGTTGGTACAGATTCTTCTGCGACACCTTCCCGTTTCTGCTCCATTCTCAGCTTTTCCATAGACATTACTTTGTCTAGCAAAAGTAACAATAGCTTTTATTTCATTTATTAAGTCCTTTAATTTGTTATTTTTACCGTCTTCTAAGCCATCTGTAGCAACTAAATTTAAAAGATGTGCAAAACAATAAACATTTTTACCCTCTCCTAACAACTTTCTCACTCCTGCAATCTTATTTGCCCCACCATCTGTGCACACACCCACTTGACGGTGGCATTTCAAAAATGTTACAAACACTTTCAATTTCGGCATCGATGTAGTCAGCTGTGTGGCTCTGTTGAAGGCGCCGAACCCCCAACATTATAGTAGATAATTCTCTAGAAAAAGATTTTAACAAATGAATTTCGTTTGACTGTTTATCAATTTTACATTGAGCCAAATCAATTTGTGCTTTTAAAACAACAGATTCTTTCTCAAGGATGTCGATTTTTGTAGATAGACCCGTTTCTAGATTCTTTATGTCCAGCTGCATAATGTCCATTTTTTCACTTAACGCCAAAATTGATTTATCTGAACTCTCAGATTTAGTAATAATTAAATCCTTTATCTCAGATAAGGTCACCTCTTTTGTATCAGGGTGTTTTTATTTTGCAGCTCGTTCCCGTTCTCAAAATGTGAAAAGGAGCTTGATCTAGGCGGAATTTCCACGGTGCCATTTAAATTATCCTCATTTGAGAGAAAAATTTGTTGATTTCAAGAAAAAACCCGACTGTAAGGGCGGGGAACGCAATGTTTTTGCTCCTGGTCCAGTATTAAGTTTTATCCCACCTGTGACGTCCGAAACAACGTCCAATAACATGATACACACCAATTCAAATTAAATTTTAAGTTAAGTACTTTTAACATGCACGTGCAAATTTTCTGTTATTAATGTAACTGACAGTTGTCAGATCATTCGAATAAAAGACTTGTGAAAGTCAATACATGATAAATATTTATCTGACTTCGAATTACTTTTCCTACCTACAAGTGAGAAATAAGTTAAAATTAAGTTATATTAGTTAAGAATAAAAGTGATTATCTGCTTTGTTCGTAACATTGGTGCCGCCACTCGGGATAATGGCTACTGCAATCGACAGAAGTCTCCGCAACCTGAAGGTTAAAAAACAAACTTTAAGAACAAAATTGACAAGATCATGTCACATAGTGGAAGAGATTACACAAAATCCTCCAACTGAAACAACCTACGCTGACATCACATTTAGAGTTAAAACTTTAGGGATGATTCAACAAAAACTCAATGATATAGAACGTGAGTTAGATCCGTTGTACGAAGAGGATGAGGTGGAAAACGAGACGGAAAGAGTGCTAGAATATGAAGAGAAGGTTTTAGAAATAATCACAAAAATTGAAACATACAAAGAACGTTACCCAAACAACAATTCCCGTTCAGCTAACAGCAATCCATCAGTCACAACAGGAACTAACTCTACGACAGTAATCCAACAAGTTCAACCGAAGTTACCACCTCTCGAACCAAATTATTTTTACGGGAATCCCATGGAGTGGAATACATTTAAATCACAATTTATGCAGTATGTAGACTCAGCTAATTTATCTAAAATAGAAAAATTTCGGTATTTGAAAAAATACTTGAAAGACAATGCTTTCGAAATCGTAAACGACATGGAAGTGTCGGAAGATAATTACGACAATGCGATTGAGTTATTAATTGATAATTACGGCTCAACAGAAATTCAAATCGAAGCTTTCACGGAAGCGATTTTAAATCTAAAACCTATAAAAAGAACATCAGACATCAAACAATTGAAAGAATTAGTAAGTTGATTACTTACACTACAGCGTTACAGAAATTACAACATAACCCCAACCAATTTACAATAAAAATATTGAAACTTTTTCCGACTGAATTCGGATCCATGTTTAGGTTAAAAACCAATAATTCGAGATCGACCTCAGAATTCTTAACTTTCGCTAAAAAAGAACTTATAGAACGTGAGAAATACTCAAATAATGAATCATATTATCCCGACGAACTACAAACCACAACCACTAAAACTAAAGAGAAAAAGCAATTTACGACAACGTCATTAAATACCAACACCCAAGAAACGAAAACAATACCAAGAAATCTTTTCTGCATCTTCTGCAAGTGCACCGATCACTGGAGCCGCGAGTGCCTCGCAGAAATCAGCCTATCAGATAAAACTCAATTACTAATGGCAAAGGGACACTGTTTGAAATGCATAAAACCAAACCATTTAACCAAAGAATGTACATTCCGGTTTTCAAAATGCCAAAGATGTGAAGAATTTCATTTTTCATCTTTATGCAAACTACATCCGTTCGCAAACGTACCGTCAAAACTGAATCAAAATACAAAACCAAAGCCAATTAAATCACAAAATACTCTTGCAACATAATCACCAATACTTATTCAATCGCTGAAGATGAAGAAGACGAAAATGAACAAGACTTAGAACCGACAGAACCAGTAGCTACATCGATAAATATTACTTCATCTGTAACACCACAGGCTACCACCACTACTACAAACGTTTACAAATCAGTCATTTTACAACTCATAAACCCAGACATAAAGTTTAAACATCGAAAAATTAAACTACTCTGTTTGTTGGATCACGGAAGTCAACGTTCATTCATCACTCAAAAAGCTAACAACAAATACAATTTTAAAACGATCGACATAGAAAATCTGACCATCAACGGATTTGGAAATACATCTACCTCAGGCTACTTCCACAAGGTCCGTCTCGAAACTCTTGATTACCAAGACAAGATCACCGACTTTGACTTGTTAGTAGTACCTCAACTGACTTCTTACAAACCTCCAAAACAATCATTACCGATAGAAGAATTTGACAAACTAATGAAATCGAAAAACTTCAGATTAGCCATCAACTACGACGAAATTAACGACGATCAAGAAGTTGAAATAATAATTGGCATGGACATCTTACCCACAATACTAACTGGAAATACATCGAAAATCAATGAAAACATCATCGCAACAGAAACCATATATGGCTGGACTCTGGGCGGAAGAGTACCTGGGGCGCAGAACACAGAAATAAACTGTAATTTCACCACAATTCAACCATTTCAATCTCAAAAAATGTTAAACGACGACTTAACTAACCTGTGGTCATTAGATCTAATTGGAATGAAGGAAACATATGACACGGTTCATGAAGCGTATGACGACCAGTTTGCTCACTCATTAAAACAAATAGACAATCAATATATAGTCAGTCTTCCATGGATACCTGGAAAAAAAGATCAATTAGACGACAATTTTCAAGTTGCACACCGGAGGTTCCGAACACTAGTGACCAAACTACGCAAATCACCCAAATTGTTTGACGACTACAATACAGCAATCAACCAGTACCTATTAGATAATCATGCTTTGTTCGTAACACCACCGATTAATAGACCCGCACATATCGTCATGAATAATAGTTTAAAATTCATAATAAACATCGTCTGCGATTTACATCTAGCGGTTGACCCAACCCTGCCGAAGGAGACTAGACATCGACTGTCAAAAAGACCCACACGCATTCTAAATGCTATCGGATCAATCATATCAAGGGTAAACTTCGGAGCAACTTTTCATGCGACCTTCCACCTTGAACGCTCAATATCCATTTCCCATTAGCGTTAGGTATCTTGTGAACAACCACTAGTATTATAATTATTTATCTCTGTAATAATTTTGGTTCTATGAGTTTAATATATATCTTTCCCCTTTTCTAGATTATAATAAGGCGGTAGCCAATCCGAACATGTAGAAGAGAGTCGGAGAGAGGTTGTTATTTTTTATCACAACTTTAAATTTAGGCTGTTATCCTGTCAAATCATGACAACTATATTTCGACAAATAAGAAAGTTGAAAATACTTACTGTCTTCAACTGGTGTAGGCCTATTGCTGTTCTGATATGGGCTGCCTCAATCAGGATTCAATCTGGACAATTTTTAAATGGCACAAACCTAAAACACTGTTAATACTATTGTATAAATAATTCAAGCAACTAAATTTGGTATAAATTATTAATTGAATATTTATTAAACAATATTAATGACTTAAACTTTGACTAATGTGTTGAACAACCAGCTCGCAAGTGCCAGAAGTTTTCTTTATGTATCAACAAAACTTTGTGACGGGACAAAAGTGAACTATTATATAATGTTAATGGAGAGACAACTGTCTCAATGCTAAAAGTCTTTTTAACTATTGACAAGTCTTTTAAACTGGTGAGGTTAAACTTCCTGCCATACTCCCTCTTTGGCTATAATGGACTTGCTCAACTGGATGTCTCTCTTGTTTACTCTTCATTTGGTTTGTCTTAAAATAAACAAGGGTTAGTAAGGAGACTATATACAGGTTAATGTGTATGCTATTTTTTGCTATAGTGTTTTTTGTAATATTTAAGGGTTTCTCTCCATTTGAGAAATGGATGAAAGGGTCCAAACGCAGATTCGCCTGCGTTTACAGAGCGCCGGATTAACTATAATAGTGGTTTTAGCAAATGCTACAGGCTTCGCGCTTTCAGGGGCCTCGCACCCAATTTTTAAATTTTTAAGTTTTTAAAGTTTTACGAATTTACTTGTCTTTAATGATTATTAATTTCTGCAAAAAACGTTCTTTTTCAACATTAAAGCGCATAGAAAGTGGGTTAAATGACCTCACAATAATGACCATTGAATGTGATTTACTTTTAGAGAAATTGATTTGTCTAGTACTGTTTCGAAATTTGTTCATATTAAATCTAGAAGAGTTTGTAAATGTTGTGTTTTAAATGTTTTATAACTGTTATTTTCATGAAAAAAAATTAGGGCTCCTCGCTAGCGGCCTGCTACAGGCCCCGCGCTGGCTTAATCCGGCACTGCTAGGAAATACCACGTTTGTACCTTTTTATGGCCCCTTTTTGCAAAAGCTTTAATTATCAAAGGTCAACTGTGCTGTCCATTTTTCAGTTTGATGACTTATTTGAAAAAGGGCATCTGGTTGCAAATAAGCCATCCAATTTTCTTTTAACTTTTACATGGAAAGGAAATTGAAGCTTGTCTTTGTTGCAGTATTCAGAACATGACCTAATTAAAGAATACATGTCTTGTGATGTCAGCTAAATGCGGTTAAAGTAACTTTTCGAAGTAAAGTAAATCTCATACAAATAAAACTGTTTTATTTTAATTTTCTACGTGAATCTTTCCATAAAGTATAAAATAATACAAATGTGAAAACGCTAAAACCAAAAAAACATCACCAAAAAATCTCAACATGCTAAAAATTCTCAATAACATGAAAAATGAAAAATATTTAAAAACATGCCAAAAGATTTTAAAAAATAAACAAAACGATCAAAAATGACTAAATTTTTTTTTTAACTAGAATGGCATGAGAAAACATTAAATTGTTCAGCGTGGAAAAGTGCTTCAATTTTTACTTAATATTCAAGTTGTGTTGTTGATACTACAAAAGCAATTTGCGGGATTAAACAGCGCAATTGACCTTTAATATTTAGGGCACTGTGAGAAGCAAAGCTAAAACGTCAAAAGGTGGCAATAGTATTTGAAACATACAATTGTCCATACAATTCAATAAACAAATAATGAAATTGTTGAAAATGCGAATTTTGCAAAAACATTTCATGAAACAAATTTGTAGATTCATTTAATTATAAATTTTATTTAATTGTTTCTTTAATTATTAATTTGTGAATGTTTCAAAGTAATCGTTTTTTGATTGAATGGGTTGTTGACATTTTTGATGTCTACTGAGAATTTATTCATGTGCTTTTTAATGGTAAATAGTGGGATTGATGAAAGTAGGCATTGATTAAACTTAACAGGAACCATAAGTTTTGGTTTAAAAAACGTTTTATTTAATTTGATATGAAATGCCATTACAGTCGAATCCGTTTTATCAGGCCAGTGGTTAATCTGGACAGCCGTCTATTTGGGCCAAATTGTCAAGAACCAATCCGGACAGTACATTCTCACATTTTATTTGTCCGTATATTTTGGCCACTAATCCGCATTTTCTGGACAGGCAACTGTCCAGATTTAGTAAATTTATGCAATTTAGTAAAACTTTAGTCAATTTTTAATTTTAAAGTCAAGTTTAAAGAAAATTTTTATTTCAATTTTAAAGTTCATAGTCATTTCAATTTTAAAGTCTATTTTCATTTCAATTTTAAAGTCAAGTTTAAAGTTTATTATAAAGAAAATTTTAGCACTATCAGAAACTGCATTGCGGTTGGAAAAACTCTGAGCGCTCGGAGGTACCAAGTGCAACCAATAATGGGGATTTCAAATTGCAAACCGTTAAAAATTATAAGGAATTTGCGACAGAGTACAATTGACACCTTTTATAAACCAATTTAAGTCTGTAACAACTCACCATCATTTTTTTAATGAATTAACCACTATGCTATGCTGTGCTCCTGCTATCTAGTGGTTAACATGAGATTTTAAAGAAAAGTCAAACTGCTGATCTTCCTCAAATAATAATAAACACTTGGGGAAGCATCAGAGACACAAAAATAAATACATAAAAAACACACTGTGCATTGCCGGGGTGACAATAGCAAGGGGCAAAGCATAAAAAACAAATCAACATAAAGAACATCAATCAGAAACAACTCTAGTCAAGTTTGAGTCATTGGCAGATGATGATGGCGACATCACCTCCGAAAAGTAGGACTGTATAATCAGAGATCAGAACGTGAGCTTAACTGAGCTCTGACTATGTTGTGTCTACCCAGAATTTACAATGTGCGAAAAATTGCGTTTTTTTGCGAGTTAGCCACGATCCAGGCGGAATTTTTAAAACCCTTTCTTAGTGAGCACCTAAGACCCAAGAGGAAGGTATGTTCCAAATTTCATTGCAATCCGTTCAGTGGTATTTGAGATTTCGTGATGAGTGAGTGAGTCAGTCAGAGGTATTTGAGATATATAGATAGATAGATAGATCCAACGCTATGATTAGGGTTTATACAAAAACCGACTTTTTGGTAAACCAGTTTTCAAATACCATTTTCCCCAAACAACCGGTTTTAACCGGTTTTCGAATACTTTAAAAAAATTAGAATAAGGAATTTTTTTTATTTAATTTATATAAAATAAAAATAAACTAAATCAATACCAAAGTCAAAATATAAAGCAAATTAATGATTACACTTTACTTACACAAAATAACAAAAACTCAAACAAAAATTTCAA
>JAQGBL010000039.1:0-10162 GCA_034698385.1 Strongylosoma stigmatosum
CTGACTCAAGAAGTGTGTTGAACTTGCTGGGATTACATGGAAAAATAGTGTAGACATGTAGGAACAAGGCCATGTAAACATTTTGTATAAATAAAATTTGCCTGATTTTTTAAAAACAATCGGTCATTAATTATGGAACAACCCTCCTAATGTTAAAGCACACAACTAGGCGGATAACTTGGTTTTGAAATAATTTTTGTATTTTATTTACGCCACACCAATAGCAACGTACTGCGTTGTACCTTTTCCTTCTTAGTTTAAATTTTACTGGCGTGTTTTAAATTCAAAATATTTTAATTTCATTTCGTAGTTGGGAAAAAAGACTGACAAAACTAATTTTATTTGCGTAAACTTTTATTAACAACCTCAGTAATATTAATTGTATTTCAAGCAGCCTAAACATCGAATATATTAGAAACACGTGGAACTTGGAATTCTATTACATTAGAACTTGACATTCTTTTCCATTATGTTGTAAACAAATGATTAAAACTGGTTGCAATTTTAGCACTATTTAAGCGCATTTAAACATTTTATTGATAGCTAGTTTTCTTTATTTTTACGTTATCAATATGTTGAAGATTTTAGAATTTACACTATTATTGCCTTAATTGCAATGTCAGTTAAACTGAGAGTTTTTGTTTTTATACAAATTTGCTTCAAATGGTCACGCAATTATTTGTAATTCATGTATGTTTTGTCAAAGTATGACAATTAAAAAAGATCATTGGTCTTAGAAAATATGTTTCCAATACCGTACCGCTTCTGATTTTTTAAAGAATGTGGTACACTGTGGAGTGGGATTATCATCAAGCATTTTTTATGATATTCGCATAAATTTGTTGTTTGAATTGCATTTTGAAATTCCTTGTTAGTTGGTTCCTCATGAATATCGATTATAAATTATAATGGGAAATGTTTTCCCGTAGTGTAAATTCATTTAAATGTTTAGTACTGAATCATGATACAATTAGAATTAAAATTTACTTTAAATTTATAAATTTAACGGCTGTATTACTTTACTACAAAGTTAATACTGGATGTTTAATTTGCGTATTATTTAGTTGATTATCATAATTTTGTTAATGTTAAATTCCAATGTAAGTTTCGGACCGACAAAAAGGGACTAACATGTCTTTTAAATGTCATGATGACTCTTTTAAGTAATATTTATTTTGCTTTGCCTATTGAATTTAATTTCTCCCACACCGTCAACCGCTAGGCTATGTTTTTAGTGAGGGAGTTCCAAGACATGTTTAACCTAACCAACACTTAACTGGTCTGTATATAAATTAATATGACTACTCGTAATCAGTGAAACTGTTAACCAAACATACAAATTCACAATGTTGAAAATTATTTTACACATTGTGTCTATAAAAAAAATACTCTCGAGATTGAGAATTTATTTTCCAATTTTTGCATTTGCTTAAGTTTTACCATTCAATTCCTGTTACACCAGCTGAACTGCTAACCAGAGTGAGCAGACGGCAGTGACAGTGCTGTTTAATTTACGCCACCGAAGCTGCTGCCATTTTCCGTAGCTGATACTTGCTTGCTTCTTCCTCTGCTTATTAATTAACGTCTAAATATGCTCTTAAAAAAGGCATATAGCCTACTGTTATTCAGCGTAAACCATGACGTCAGGATATTCACAATACAATGATGCTGCTTTTGAATTTTTACTTCTGTGTTTTTAATGGCAGATTTACCTTTTATATTGAAATTATGATTCTTGTATTTGTCCTGTTGTTAAAACTATTTTTGTTCAGTTTTGCTTTCTGATAGCCGTAAATAGAATTTAGTGTAATTTTATCCCAGTACCGTAAGAGTTTCAGTAAAAACAAATGACAAAATTTATTTTATTTGCTTAAACTGTTTATTGTTGTTATTTAAAAAATAATTGTTGCTGCTTCCAGAGGTTTTAATTCTGGTTGAGCAGATCAATATAAATCGAGTTTGTAAATCGCACACTAAAGTAGTCCAGGTCAAATCAAGGTAATATTTGTACAAAAATATATCAGAAATATTTAACAAACATACAAAACTGTGTATAAAAATAGGGCCTATATCTTAACAAAATTTAATTTAATTGATAGATATAAAAATATTTTTTTTTCAATGGGTTCTGTAGCAGTTCAGTTCACAGGTTGTCCATTCTGTCTTTGGTCCTCTAATCGAAATGCTAAATGATTTAATTTTGAAAGTTAGTGAAATTGTTCAAAGCATTTGGATTGGCTACTTTGATTTCATAGTTGAGCTGTAACTGCTGAATGCTCCTTTCCCTCAATATTTAAGCATTTCCTTGCTGTCGTCAGTCTAAAAAAATAGAATATAGGATTAAAAAAATAATATAAGTTTAAAATTGAATCATTATGGTAAAGTTAGGGATCATCCTCGGCTTCTATCACCTATGATGTATTCTTCATTTTCATATTCATCGCTTTCATTAACTTCATCTGGCATTTCATATTCATTATAAAAATCTGGCATGTCTTCCTCGTCGAGAACAATGATGTAGATATCGCTGTTATCTTGGTCGTTTTCACTGTGGGCAGTCATCAGTTTCTTTTTCTGTTTCAATTTCTATTTGTTGTTCCGCTTGTATTTCCTCTTGCCACTGTTGCCAATCATTGCCATTTCCCACTGGAACGTTGATGTATTGCGGCTGAGCTAACATTAATCTAATTTCCCTCATTGCATCTTTGTTGTCAAAAGGCATCTTTCTTTTTAAAAACTAATTTAAAACTTAGTGAACTGTGGGAGCAAAATATAACACGTCCACCCAGTATCAAGCAGCCTGAAATATGGTGTGCTTTTGAGCATCAGCTGATGCATAGGCATTCTATTGCGCATGCACATTGTGAATACAAAATTATGAATTACTTGTTCTGAAACTGAAATAAATTGAATAAGTTTTAATATAAATTGAAAGCAAAGTAAATTTTCTTATAACGATTACACGATAATTTGCAATCCCAGAGCTTATTTATTTAAATAATTCATCAGCTCAAAAACTTAATAATTTTACAATCAAAAGAAACAGATTTATTTTACTCTTCCAAAATTATATATCTTTTACAGCATTTAACGATGGCAACTTGCAGTATAACAGTTTGCAAAATAATAATAATCTAACGATAAAACAGCTCCTTTTTTACTCATTAAATTGCCGCTAGCAATTTCACAATCATTTTTCAATTTTCTGAAACTTTACACTCTTGCAAAACATAGCAATGAACTTCAACATCATCAAACATGCACTTAAAACATTCAAAACACATGCAAATATACAAAACGCTAAATCAAATGTATTTTTATTCAACAAACTCCCCTTTTTGGATATCTGTTGAAAAACCTTTTAGTTATGAAGTTACTTCACTTTTAATAAGTCCATTAATCTTCTGTGTATTGGACCTGTTAAGGCTTTGGTAAACACGTCTGCAGGATTGATTGATGACGCGATATATGAAAGTTTCACCAATCCTGTATTCACTTGTTCGCACACAATATGATGTGCAATATCGATGTGCTTAGTTTGCAAGTGGATCACTTCGTTATTCGCGAATTCAATAGCTGCTTTATTGTCCACGCAAACGCTGAATGGATATCTTATTTCAACGTCGATTTCACCAAACAGCTGCTTATACCAAATAAATTTGTGCATCATACTCGATAGCGATACATATTTGGCCTCCATAGTCGATAGTGATACGGTCTTCTGTTTCGCGCTATTCCAATCGATAAGATTATCGCCGAAGAAAATACAACTTCCAGTAATCAATTTGCGGTCGTCTCGATCACTTCCCCAGTCAGCATCGGAGTTGTATTTTCAGGATTTTGATGGTGCAAATGTCAACTTTAAATTTTTCGTTGTATTTAAAAACTTTAGAACGTGTTTTGCTTGCTGCCAGTGCATGGATTTCGGTGCACTGTTAAACTGCGCAAGCTTCACAACGGCGAACATGATATCAGGTCTCGTACCTCTGGCTATATACAACAAACTTCCGATTAAGTTTTGATAAGGGACTTATTCAGCAAGACAATCATCAACTATATTTCTTGACAAGATGACCGATGTCTCCAAAGGATTATTTGTAACGCCAGAATCAGTTAAACCGTAAGTTTGTAATGATTTATCAATGTACAATTGCTGTGATAATTGTATTTTACTGTCTTCATAGGTAATGTTAATTCCTAAGAAATATTTCTTGACAAGATGGCCGATATCTCCAAAGGATTATTTGTAATGCCAGAGTCAGTTAAACCGTAAGTTTGTAATAATTTATCAATGTACAATTGCTGTGATAATTGTATTTTACTGTCTTCAAAGGTAATGTTAAATCCTAAGAAATATTTCACTTGTCAGAGGTCTCTTATGTCAAATCGCGCTGCCAGGTCATCTATAAAGATTTGGATTATCTCATCATTTTCTCCAATGATTAAGATATCGTCAACATAAATAATAAGCATTAAGTGAGTCGAAAAATACAAACATTGACATGTAGCAGCTTGTTGTAATCCTATATATTTCAATGCTTTATCCAGCTTGATGTTCCACTGGCACCCGGATTGCTTAAGACTGTATAAAGACTTTAAGTGTGCAACATTATCAGCTGGCCAGTTGTATCCCTCAGGTAATGTCATAAATATTTCGTTGTCTAACTGTCCATACAGGTACGCGCATTTGACATCAATTAAACGAGTTTTCCATTTTCTTTCGGTTGCTAATGCCATTAACCGGAAAACATTCAGCGAAATACCTGCGAGTAGGCGAGATCATAATCGATGCTTTGTACTTGGGAAAAACCTCTTGCGACAAGTCGAGCTCTATGGCGAAAAACTTTACCGTGTTCGTTTATTTTTATCGTGAAGACCCACTTGCTGCTAACTATTTTACAATCGTCAGGTTTGTTTATTACGTCCCATGTATGCGGTTGTTCAAGATTATGAAGTTCCTCATCCATGTCTGCTTTCCACTGTTCAGCTTCATCACTATTGAGTGCTTCCTTAACAGTGACAGGTAAGGACGTTGTTGTTATGTCTCTCATAACAGCTGTTCTACAAGTCGTTTAGGGGGTTCCGGCTCTATCATATGCGGTGACAAGACTGGTGGATCATCTCTAGCTGGTGGAATCATTATATCAGCTGCTGGTTCAATTATGGGTGGCTGAAGTTCATTTACCGTTCCAGGAAGATCGTCAAGTGTCAATTGCAGTCGTCCATACATCTTGTAGAAGATCGTCAACGTTGTCTTCATTTGTTTCTGCCAGAAAATCTACTCCTAAAGTATTTTTGTTGATTTTTACATGTTTCGTCTCAATAATCTGACCATGCCAATTAGCTGTAGGAATCCAGACTCAATAACCAATAGAGTGATGTGCGTAACCCATAAGGATTCCTCCAGTTGCTAGCAGTTGTAATTTACTACTTCTCTCCAAGACAGTAAGTGTATATATGCAGTTAAACCGATGATTTTCAAATGTCGACAACTAATTTTCCTCTTAACCCTCCGCTGCCCGCATGGCGTCTGATAGACGCCAGAGAACTTAAAAAATGAAAAAAAAAATATTTACAATCAAAATTTAACTTCACTGCTTTCAGTATTCCTCAACCACATGTATTATTAGCTGCCATTGAAGTAGCATATTATTTTGATTAAAATTGAATATTTTATTAGCTTTTGAGTCTGCAAGTACTGGTGTCAAAAAATGTATAAAATGTGACTGTTATCTAAATTTTTACTTTAACAGCCATTTAAAGTTATTGTCATTCAATGGCATCTAATCGCCAATGTTAGTATGGGTATCCGGTCAAAATGGCGCAACCAAAGATGGCGCAAGACAAAAATGGCGCAGTTCCGAAATGGCGCAGAGCCAAAATGGCGCACGTCCTAAATGGCACAAAGCCAAAATGGCGCACATCCTAAATGGCGCAAGTACACAATGGCGCTGGTTTTTATGGCGCGGGAGGAAATGGCGCAGGACAAACTGGCGCATTGTAAAAATTCCATAGAGGAAAAATAACATTTAAAATCTTTTTTTATTGTTTGATGTTAATTTCAATGCATTGTTTAAAAATGTAAATTAGGTTACCTATTTAAATTGCAAACCAATGAACAAACCACTTTTTTAAAACATCTTTAAGTCTTTTTGCATATTTTAGCATTACAAATGTAGCTTTTATTTTGTTTAAGAGCAATTTCCTGCCCTTTATACACAAACACACTTTTATACTTCAATGACTGTCCTAGGATCACAGCAATTAACACGAATTTGGAACAATTTGTTTTCTTAAATTTCAGCTGTTTTACAAAAACCTAATAAACAATGTGAAATTAATTTAAAAGGATTTTCAGGGTGAAAACATAATGGTAAAATTTACAGGTTTTTTTTGGGTTCCTGGGTGCCATGAACCTATAAAAGCACTGTAATTTGCTAAAAAATAAAGTAGTTGTTTAAAATTTACAAGTGATTGCAAGCATTTCAGCAACTTCAACCGATTGTCTTAGCTAGGAGTAGCCTAAACATAACACTGGTAAATATACATTACAATATTTGTTTATGAAAATTTTAAATGTTTCTTATGTTGCATGCAGCGCCGGATTAACTATAGTAGCGAAAGTAGCAAATGCTACGGGCCTTGCACCAGTTTTTAAAAATGATACAAACTCGTTTTTAATGTTTTAAAAACGATACAGACTCGTTTTTAATGTTTTAAAAATGATGCAAACTCGTTTTTAATGTTTTAAAAATGATGCAAACACGTTTTTAATGTTCTAAAAGTGATGCAAACACGTTTTTAAAGGTTTTAAAAATGAAGCAAACTCGTTTTTAATGTTTTAAAAATAATGCAAACTCGTTTTTAATGTTTTAAAAATAATGCAAACTCGTTTTTAATGTTTTAAAAATGATGCAAACACGTTTTTAATGTTTTAAAAGTGATGCAAACACGTTTTTAATTTTTTAAAATGATGCAAACACGTTTTTAATGTTTTAAAAATGATACAAACTATACAACATACAAAATGATATGGGCAGTGACATAATATGCCATTACATGCTCAATAATAATATGTTGTAATATGTTTTCACATTAAATCTAGAAGAGTCTGCAAAAGTTCTGTTTTATAACTTTTTTGGTATCCGTTAAATTCATCCCCGGAAAATTCATCCTAAGAAAATTCATCCCCGTGTAAAATTCATCCCCTGATCAAATTCATCTCAAGAAAATTCATCCCCTGGTCAAATTCATCAATTTTGGTTTGGTTAGGTTAGGTTTTATCTTGTGTGATGAATTTTCTTGGGATGAATTTGACCAGGGGATGAATTTTCCGGGATGAATTTATCGTGAACCCTATTTTTTATCATACAAAACCTTAATCCGGCACTGGTTGCATGCAGTAGTGAATTTACGATTCAGTTACAGCCTAGACTCCTAAAGTGTGTGATAAAAATGAATGTGACAACAATAAATTCCAAACAATTACACAAAAAAATTACTTTTAAAAATAAATTGTTATAATTGAGGAATAAAATTATAAAGATTGATAAGCAATCACAATATTTCACAAAATATTTTTTAAACCAAAAGTTTAATAAAATTATAAAGATTAATAAACATTCAAATAATTTTTACGAAATAATTCTACAACATTGCAAATGTTAACTGTAACGAAAATTAAAAAAATTTCCAAAAAATGGCTAAATTTCAAAACATGCTAAATAAGCTATTTTTGACCATATCATTTAATTTTCGCCATTTTCAGCATATTTTTGAAATTTATGAAGTTTTTTGTGTTTTAAAAAGGACTGAATATTTTTTACTCATTATTGCGGTTGCTCAATTTCATATTAAATCAATTTTGGTCAAATATATATGCTACATTGTAATATGTAAATGTGGCAAATGACGTAGTAGATAGGGGGCGCAGTGATCACCAAACATGGGTGAGGGATCACGTAAAGGGATTCATTCGACGACGAGAGCTAAGAGAATAAAGAGCTATTTGATATTAAGCAATGAACATTTATTTAAAGATATTACATACATGTCTCACACTTTAAAGTAATTTAATAAAAATTCTGTTATGTATTAATTACCACTGTAATACAAATGCAGTAGGTATGTGTATTTTTTCATAAGAATTAAAATTTTTTGAAAAAGAACCTGTATTTCTAGTAAGCTTCAAGAACACACAAATGTAAATGCACCACAGATTGCATGTTTTGAACACATTTTTAAGCAGAGGTATTTTGTTTTAAAATTGCGTTAAATACGGTTTTTTTGTTTTAAACATGTTCTTTTCGATGTTTCATGCATGAAACCAATGAAATTTTTTTCATAAAAATATTATTACAGTTTTGTCAAGACATATAATGGCATAAAACATTTTTCAGAATACAGTGCTTCCATAAATTTTATAACAATGGAGTTTATAATTGGACAGAAAGGTAACCCCTTGTTGAGTCATAAAGGGTTTACATATAAAAAAGAGAGACTTGGTGCTGATAACAAGACTATCTGGCGGTGCACCATGTATATGAATAAAAATTGTAAGGGTAGGATACACATTTTGGAGAATGAGGTAGTTAATGAAATTAAGGATCAAAATCATTCACCAACACCAGCTTTGACCAGAGCAAAAAACGTAGCTGCTCAATTGAAAGATAGTGCTATAAGTTCAACAGAAACACCTCAAAGCTTAGTTGCAACTGCTTCTCAAGGTTTAGAAAAATCAGTTTCTGCAAAATTGCCTTCTGTAAGTGCATTAAAAAGATCAATTAGAAGAGCCAGAAATTCTGCAAGTGCCCCTCTTTCAACGCCAACGGATTTGATTAACTTGGATGTTCCTGAAGCCTATACAGTAACATCATCAGGAGAACCATTTTTGATGTTTGACAGTGGACCACAAAATCAACGATTTTTGCTATTTAGTACAAAAAGAAATTTAGAACTTTTAAGTTCATGTCCACATTGGTTTGCTGACGGAACATTCAAGACTGCACCACCATTATTTCATCAAGTGTTTACAATTCATGCAATTAAGTACAACACTGTGATTCCAACAGTGTTTGCTCTTTTGCCTGGAAAATCACAACAAATTTACCAGCAAATGTTGGAAGCCCTTAAGTCACTGCATTCAGATTTTAATCCTCAAACAGTAATGACTGACTTTGAATGTGCACAAATAAAAGCTTTCAAGGACAGCTTTCCAAATGTTATTAATCGAGGATGCTTTTTTCACTTTAGCCAATGTTTATGGCGAAAAATTCAAGAAAACTCTGCAATTCGGGAGCATTATGTGGACTTGGCTGATCCTGATTTTGCCCTGCATATCAAACAACTACCGGCACTTGCATTTTGCCCACCTGATACAGTTATAGGAAACTTTATGGAGTTGATGGAAAGTCCATTTTATGTAAACAATAGACTTGCTGAGACCTTTTACAGACTACTTTGAAGACACTTGGCTTGGTGCAAATGAACGCCGTCCACCACGTTTTGACATTCCACTTTGGAATTGTTATGAAGCTGCACTCAGTGATTTGCCAAAAACAAATAATTCTGTAGAGGGATGGCATCAGGCATTTAGTTCTCTACTAAGCTCCCATCATCCATCAATATGGAAATTTATTGATGCTTTGAAAAAAGAGCAGTCATTGAATGAACTAAAAATTGCTCAGTATATATCAGGACAGCTACCAAAACAAACATCCAAAAAATATCGGAAAGTAGCCACAGCTATCAAAACAATTGTGCAGAATTACTTTAACTGTGATTTAATAGATTATTTAACCGGAATTTCTCATAACTTAGAATTGCAGTGTTAAAAGTTTTTTATTCAATGTTCATTAAATTTTTATTTTTTAAATAAAATTGTTTAAAATACTAATATACCATATTTTTTAATTAAATTTTTTCATAAACATAATTTCAATAAACATTTTTTTGTCATTAAGCATTTTAAGCATAGTTTTGATGTTGCCACTTTCATGTACCATATGACATAAATAAATATAATTAATTTTGATAAATAAATATAATTAATTTTGATAAATAAATGATTAATTTTAATAAATAATTGTCATTAATTTTAATAAATAAATGTCATTAATTTTAATAAATAAATGTCATTAATTTTAATAAATAAATGTCATTA
>JAQGBL010000040.1:0-10116 GCA_034698385.1 Strongylosoma stigmatosum
AAACGTTTTTATATTTATATTTACTAACACTAGATTTGAGACAGTAGACCAACAACAAAAACTCTAGATTTTTTTAAAATACAGTTGTTTCCGCCTAATTATCACACCGTTTAATATGGAGAACCGTTTATTTGCGACAAATATTAAAGTAATGAAACCGAATAGGGCAAATAAGCTTAATCCGTGCCATTTGACTCATTTGTATGGAACGAAATTCAACGTTAATGTAATATTCAAAAAAATCATTTTTATTTTATTTTACAATAACAAGAACTTCAAGAAGCAACCGTACTCATAAAACAACAATTTTCAAAATTGTAAAGATGTATTTTAAATCTGTAATGACATGTAAATAAACGTAAATCTTTACAGATTTAAGTGTAGGCTATACTGTAGCTAAATCAAATTTACGTTAAAACCAACGGAAACCTTAAGTTTACAAAATAAAAATTTACCGTATTTATTTACATCGTATTTAAATTTATTGCATTTATTTTTGTTTATTTGATGTATAACTTCCCCCGCCATTGACAGCTGATTGTCGAAGGGGGTGTGATAATAAATACAATCTAATCTACTGCATTTGTTTACATCGTATTTAAATGTACTGCATAAATCTATATCGTATTTCGATCTACTGCATTTTAACAGCAATAAATAAAATAATTTATTAACGGTTTTATTAATATAATTCCAACTTTATAAATTTCTACAAAAGTAATTTCATGTCTATATTTTGATTTTTGTTTTACGTTTGTGTAATTAGTTTTCAATACCGGTAACTTTAAATTTTGTATTTTAATTACAACTTAAGTTAATATATAGTATTAAACATCTTTAAATTTTGTATTTTAATTACAACTTAAGTTAATATATAGTATTTAAACATCTTTAAATTTTGTATTTATTAATGCGTAATAGTCTGCTTTTTTAACCTGCTTATTACGTTTAGCGTCAAAATTGAAGTTTTATTTAAAGTTTCAAACTATAGTTTTATCGGGACAGCCGCTTGAACGCTTATTTGGCGAAAACTGCTCTGCTTTCGATGTGTACCAATTAAGCAGAGTCCACTAACATTTTGTGAGTTTGAAAACCTTTTCCTTAATAAGTTCTTCATTTTGTAATTTTTGTTGAATTAAATAATATTTGATGCTTTTAATCTGATATTTTAAAATTTAAACGTTCGTAACTTGATAATAACCGACTAGCAATAATTTAACAGCACGTATTCACGTATAACTATCTGTGAACCACTGGTCTATTGTTTAAAAGCTTTAAAAAAGTTGACAAAAAAGTTACATCTTAAAATTTTCAAACAAGTCTAGATACAATTGAGTGAATTTACCGCATTTTCACTGAAGCGTTTTGTAAAAGTTAATAAAACGAAAGGAAAAATGGACACGTAACAGTTTTCCTCGAAAATAAAAATTAGAAAATTTTCATTGGGAAAATGTGTAATAGTAAAAAAATAAATCCTGAGTGGTGGAAGCGCAACTAATGAGTAAACTCACCATAAAAAACATTAAATGTACATGAAAATTTTCCATCTAAAGTGCAGTGTCCAGTGGTTGCAGGGTAAGGCGCTCAATCTATTAATTACAAAAGTCATTACGTCGTTATAACGTGGAAGTGAGGGGTTTAATTGATGGTAATGCTACCGACCGACCATTGGTAGACAACCATTAGTCGCCGGAAACAGATGAACCGACAGAACATTTAATAAAATTTTGCTTTTACAGACCCTGTTATTTCAATATCCGCCAATAAAGATTTAACTTGGCAGAAGACTTTCAAGCATGACGTCAATCGACCATTTATCAGCTAATTATTTACACCACAGAGTTAGACAATCATTCACTCATATCCGTTAGTAAAACAGTTTTAAAAATATTACATATAGTGACGATTTCTAAATTTACTACTTATTTAGAAGAAGTTAAAGCGAATTTTTTTACTTTGTAAATTAAAAAAAAAACAATTTAAGTGTCAGACTTTACATGTAAAGGAAGTTGGTTCTTCCCACAATTTTAAGTAATTTTAGAAAAATAAACTCATTAAGGTAAAACTAAACTAAAATAAAACACTAAAAACTGCAATAAAAACATTTAGATTATACACGCACAAAAATAATAAAAATAAAATAAAAAACATTAAAACAATAAACCAATTATAACAATCAAAACAAAAATAAAAACGTATTATTTACAAGGTCTATTACTTACGCATTTCTAAGGTCTTTTTACTACACAAATGAATACTGCATCTGGTTTACATAACGTAATTAAAACACGGAAAATTTACATGTACTTAGTTACTACTGTATGTTAAAGTTTAACACCAGTTGTTAAGTTGTTGTCATGCTTTGAAAAAACTTGAGAATGTTAGAGACCTTGCATCTAGTATAATGTTTATGTTATACTGTAAGTTCAAGATGAAAGTTCAAGAATCATAAAATAAATATTTCAGCAGGGTTTCCTTAAATATTCAATTAAATGCCATTAGTGCAACTTATCAATGTTAAAAAATGTCACTTTCAATAAATTATGATAAATAGATATTTTGAATACATTAATCAAGTAACAGACTGCAGCTAATGATAGCTTAAATTTGGATAACATGAGCCAGCCAAATGACCAGAAAAGACATAAAAAACAAGGACGACTTCTTCAGCATTTACAACCATTTCAGCAGGGTCCAACGTTTTCATGAGAGTAAAGTGCGAAACTAACATTTAAATATCAGACCGTTAAGTTAAAGAAATCTGATAATATTCGGTTGACCAAAAAGTTCGTGCAGATCATAGGAGTCGCTTTCAATTTACATCTTATAAAAAAAGTTTCACAATAAAATAAAACTAGTGACAAAATATTTCCAGTACACTTTTGACTCGCAATAAAAATTGTTTTATTTTTCTGAGTTTAACGTCCTTTTTTACGTTAAAAACATTTTTATCAACGTTCATTCAAACAATTTTACTCCAATCACTTCGACCAACCTTCGTCCCCACTCTCGTTTTTATTACTTCACAGTGGAGCTCATTATTTGCTCAGTCCCCCTCATTTTCAGAGTAGACCCAACAGTTAAGTCAAACCTTTTTGAAAAGTTGAAGGGGGGAAGCGGCATACGAGGTCAGATATAAAATTATCGCAGTCAGAAGAAGCGATAAGAATGATTGTTAAACGATAACCCAAAGCGAGCAAACTCTATTGTCATTAGCCCTAGCTTTCCAAGCAGTGAAGAAAAATAAAAATCGTAAAAATACCTCTGACCTCTACATAAACTTAAGTTGGTACTTGGTAATTACCCCCCTTCAACAGTTACTGTACCCCTCACCGATCATCCTATCTTCGCCCCTATCCTATCCAAATACTCATTCCCTCACCAACTCACACAAGTCATGAATGAAATGGAAAATTGGAATATACACTATGTTTTGAATATAAATGGCTACTTTGTTTATTTTACTATGACAATCCAACTGTGAAGCCAGATGTGACTTTATATTATACTTCAGTACTTACTTAGTATAACAACTACTTTTTGTATTTAATTATTTATAAATATGACTAATGTTATTTTGAAGAAAGAATGTTATCACGTAATTACTAAATGTTTGAAATATTTTAACGTTGAAAATGACATAAAACTTGCAATTGTTAGAAAGACGGCTATAGAAGTTACTATAATTATTGTATAACCAAGGTCATTATAAAGCTTCAAACCTACTGCTGTGTTTTCTACTGTACTTATTAAACATACAGTAAGTCAAATAAGATAAAAAAAAAACCCGTTAGTATGTACTGTAAACAAAACGACGGCAGGTGTTAAGTTACGTGTCTATTCGCTTTCAAACATACAGTAGATTTGTTCGCCGTTTCTAATGAATTTTAAATGACACACTGTACTTTGATGAGTTCTCATAATATTTATAACAGTAACCCACTTTTCAGGATGGTGAAAATTTGAAACCCAAAATTTCATTTCAAAATGGTGTACTGTATATTTTTCATTATTTTTTGTAATGTAAAGTACTATTTTACAATTAATGCTGTACTGTTAATGTACTAATTTTTGAATATTAAATGTTTTGAGTTTTTAACTGTATGAACAGAACTGATTTAAACTTGTAAAACGCTTTGCGAACTTTTAAATTAATATCTGGAAAATCACCAGTTGTCTCAACCTCGAATATAAGAAACCTAATCTATACAAACATTACTACTGTATATTATTTTTCCAATATTTTATTAACTATCATTATTCTCTCAACATTATGTACATTACATGTACTTTTTTTCAAATTTCAGCTTCTTAAGCAACTACTGTACAAAAAAGTTTTTGACTTCATAAGTGGAACTTATTGCTCAACATCGGCTTTGACTTTGATCTTGCACAAAAACAAACGAACTCGCAACTACCAAGTTGTAAGTTGCATTTACATGTACTGTATAAAAAATACAAACAGTGCGTGAAATACTTAATATTAACAATACAAAGCAGAAGTAAAAAAAATGCTCCAAGTTGTATTGCAAAATTTATTTTATCAGTGGGGGAGAATTTTCACCTAACAAAAACCTTTTCATTATCTAGTTTGAAGAACACTCAAAACTATGGCAATAAGAATAAAGTAGAAGCATTCACATTTCATTCGTTTGAAGGTTTTATGAGATAAGGTGATGGCGGTTGCTGCTCTACACTATCCTGATTCCAAGGACCCAAGAGAGAGAAAAAAAGGTTTGGTTTGGTGTTACAATCAAAACCGACTGTCAGCGCTCTTTTGCTAGTATACAGTAAAACGACTGACCCCCCCCCCATAAAATTCGTGACCTTCGTTAAAAAAATTTAACCCTGTAATTATCAGAGGCCAGAAATAGTTGAAAATGAGGGATTGCGGGTGGCAATTAGCTTAGTACAGTATGGATATTGTAATTGGTAGAAACAAATCGTTACGTTAAGTACCGTATTTCTCAATCGCTTGACGTATAATTTTGATGATGGTCAAAGATCAGATCAATCGAGTACGGTGCAACAGAAACCCTATCGCGGAAATTAAAATTTAAGTAGCAATGACGGTTATTTGAAATGATACTATGGACTCTTAATCAATCAGTTACATCGCTACGCGACCATGGTCTTAATTTCTCGCCTAAAAGTATCGCTTCAATTACACATGTTGACACGTCTTCAACCCTGTTCGTGTCCAATTTCGTTATATCAAAGTTTAAATATGGCTTTTCTGGACACTAAAATCATAAATGTTTAAAAATTAAACATCCTTCAGTTTCAGCGGTGGTCAATATCAGTCAAAGCTATTCAGTACAGTCGATCACCCCTCTCTAAACTATTTCAACAAAAATAATAAAAAGAAGTTTTCAGCCTCATTTCTTCCCCCATCTAATTATTTCAAGTTGGACATAAAGTATATAAAGGCCCGCTCAGCAAGCAAAATTGCTTTATGGCCAACAATTTCCTGGAAACGGACCTTTCAAAAGTAGATACAAAAGGGTCATTTAATCCACAACCAAACCCCCCTCACTACCGTACTGCTAGGTCACCCAGCGTAGGTCGCCTCCAAATGTTTCGAGAACTAAGACCTTCTTGGGATGTCTAATTATTTACCATGTCTTCTTATTTTACCTTCTCTTCCTAAAACATTACGACTTTTACTAGTTTCCGGGATAAAACTTTCAAATCGCCGTGTTTAAAGTTTCACGAGTTAAATTGAAGGCTGGTCAAAGACTTTACAGTAAATGGTTTAAATTTAAAACGTTTAAACTGTCTGAGAACTTGTCAAAAGAACAGGTTATTAAAATTGTACATGTATATCGCACATAAAAATACCAATAAAACATTGTATAAATAGTAACATAAATAACTACAGCCCTAAACAATTAACAAAGCAAAGTTAATTACTTACAAGAAGTCCATTGACACTGTTGGAACACAAAACGACATTGTTTTCTCGCAGAGATTTTCATTTAGTACCTCAAACAAAATGAACAAATTTCTCATGTTAAAAGAATTGAAACAATTTCTCCAACAATATTAGATACTAATTTTTGTAAGTAATTAAGACATTAGCAATTTTTTTATATGTTTTAGCTTTTTCCCTGAGGTACAGCAAGAGTCTCGGTTTGGCATTACTCGAGTTGCAAACAATTTGAGATCACAAAAAAATCAACGGTTACATGAAACTTATACTGTAGAAGATACTGCACTTATTACAATGCACTTAAGGTTTTTTTAACATCGGAATAAAGTTATGTCAACACTTATAACCTACACTGACAAGCAATTAAAAGTAAACAACATTAATTTTTGATAAACACGGCTACACGGTCATTACAATCAGTCAAATTCAACTTTAAAGTTAATAATCGGTCATAAAATTCTCCTCACAAAAAGATTTTATAAATCTAATTCAGTTTCTCAACTTCAATTTGTGAATATTATAATCGGATACCATTTATTCGCTATGCCTTGAAGCGAAGCAATTTTATTTTTGTGAGAAAGCTTTGTTCAATTTAGTACTGTATATTCAGTAATTTGAAATAACAAATTGTGCCTAGTCACGTTCGTCATTTGGTCAAGTGACCAAGGAATCCATATAAATGGTCATGGGCTATTAACTATGGAAATTCAAGTAAGCATAAATATAAATGGAAAATGTTCAGTTACAATGAACGCTTACAAAATTTAAAACATTATTTTCATGCTTAAAAAGTTAATTTTCCATATCATGTGATGATCCGACATACAAAAACAGACATGTGTTTCAACATCTTGTTTAAACCAAGATTTAAATTTACAACCATTTAAAAACAAAATTACTTAAACCTCCCAACAACAACCCTACACACATTACGAGTCTTAATTTCTTTTTTTTTCTAAAAATAGAAAAGACACATGTAAATGGTTCACAGTTGCACCTAAATTATTATACATAGAGAAACAAGTGGGTGCAGTTCCAAGAGATTTTGGAAAGAGCCTGGAGACAGGCTAAAATAAAAAAAAACGACCAACTTCCGGTCTACTGTAGTAGAAACATTTTTTCCTACGTCTTAAACTTTAAACTTCGCCCCTCCTAAACTCAAACCTCACGACTGAGAGAGTCGGTGAACGAAATTTGATCCAGAGATGATAAAGACTGCAGGCCCCAAAAGGAAGCTGATGGGGGAGTGATGGTGAGACTGAGAGAAAAGAAAAAAAAGTTTGGTATGGTTGGCTGGATGAAACATGAAATGAATGGGGCGGGGGAGGATACGGGCTCCACACAGCAGGAGGTCCCAACAAAACAAACTGGAATTTTACCACATAGAAAACACAAACTCATCTCCAATTCAAAAATACAAAAACTCAACAAAAAAAGTCTACATAAATATCTGGTGTTTAAAAAAGTCTGCCATATAATCCCATTAGATAAAATAATATTTACAATCTGGTTTTATAAAATAATAATATCCAGGCAAATGTTATTTGAAGAGGAAGCAAAGGTGATGAATTAATAATTATTATATACTACGGCGCAGGCTTTAAATTAGTGTCATGCGATAACATTGAGTTTTGTATTTTATTTCAAGCCCACTTTTTATCCTGCTGTTCAAAAAATATGATTATATAGATATCAAAAGTCATTGAATGAGCAGTATATTTAGGTTTCCGTTTGAATATTATTCATAACGTTTCCGCTCTCACCCTACCGGTGCGAAATCGCATTTAATCGCAGCGGGGTAACAACAGGTTCAATACCGAATTTAATTTAGCTTTTTAAACATCAACTACTGTACATACTGTAGAAATTTTAAAATTTTATTCAACATCTCCGTTACGAGGACAAAAGTTTTGACTTTTCTGCTCTAATAATAGATCTGATGCCAATAACAGAATTTATGACAAAAATTTGACACTTAAGGACAGAACGCCAAACTTGGTATTAATTTATCAAAGAAATTCAAACATACATGATAATCCAACAATTAGCCATCGACTTACGAATCTAATTAACGTTACTAACATGAAAAAATACTTAACCCGCTTTTATGACATCAAAACTATTAATATAAATATTACAAAGTGGTTTAACTTGGTGTAGCAAAGAGCTACAGTATGCGAAGTGTATGTTGTTTGCGTGCGTAAATTAAACCCAATCAACTTTAAATGCTTTTTCTCTTTAACGAAAATACAATAGTACGGTAGTGTAGTACCTATTATCCAACAAACGGTTTTTAATTGGCAATTTATACATAAATCTATCTTATATTAACCAATGTTATTATAGTAATTAATATTTCATTTAAATAAAAACTACAGTCCAGTGTACTTTTATTGCATGTGTAAACACTGCTAACAGTTATGACAAAATGTTCAATATCCATCACAATAAATAATTAAAAATGTACACCATTAAAATCGCATTAAAGCCGATCCGAATTAAGTCGTATAATCTAAACTCTACTGTACATTTATTAATAATTTTATTTAGCTACAACTTCAAACATAAAAATAACAAAACACTAATTTTCACATGCATGTAGACATACTAGTACATTATTTACAAAGTTATAACACGAGTTTTATCGTATCTTCTGTTTATGATAAATTTAAACTTCTGTTTAATCTGTAAAAAAAACATACCAGAGATATTCGTAACTTGGGAGTTTAACTGTATGTACTGTGCATGTAAGCTTTTTACCTCATAATCAAAGTTAATAAAGTTTAAAAATAGGTTTGGATTGCATGAGTTTTTAATAAATATCCCTCTTTTTATTCTGGATCATAAGTTGCTTTGACTAAAATGTTATTGTAGCAAAAAAAAATTAAGTCACCAAGTATATAATTTTAATACACAATCATAAATAAAACCAAGTACTTGTGTGTATGAGCAACAGGTTTTTTAATCTGCATGACACGCATACACGAGTATAAATAAATTCAATGAATGTACTGCACTCGTAAAAAAACAGGAAACATATTCACAAAATAATCGAAAACACATTTCTGTTCTGGCTGATATTCTCCGTCAATAATCCAGAAACACGAATGTATTCAAAACCTCTCATACACCTACTTTGTTGCACTGATTAAATACTAAAACCTGTGTTTATATGACCGCTTTGATTATCACGCAACTCCTTTTATAATATTTAATAAGTTGTAATGAAAGTCAAAGGAGAACAACAGTGATGTCTACGAATGCTATCCCTACGAAACCACTCCTAATTTATATTTTAATAAGTTAATAACCTCTTTTACCGTAACAAAATCGATTGATAAATCAAGAAAAATATTTTTTAATTATATAAAAGTGACTGACACTCACCAACTTTCATCATGTTAAGTAGTCTATATTGATTTATTAATGTCAATTGTGTTAATCGTCATCTGTACAAAATTTGTAGAAGCACAACACCGGCGACTGTACAGGAAAAGTAAACTTTTCATAATTCAAAACAGGTGTATATTGCGACTCATACTGTTCAAACATCATAAACGAATAGGCTATTATATTTAATGCTTTTCTAATTGATCTCACAGAATGTAATCACTAAAAGCTTCATGATGTAAAATGTAAATCAATAAAACTCTGAAAACTCTAATATGTTATAAATTTCATTGAATATCGGGAATAAAACTGTTGAATTTCTATTTAAGTTTTCATCCAGCAAAACCATTAACGTTATAAAGTGCAAACAGAAGAGGAGCTACTTTACAGTATGTCAATGATTGTTGTTTAAATAAAATATTGTTTTTGAATTATTCTTATCAAGCTATCAACTACTCAAGTATGACAAGATATTGATTTCATTGTATCTAATGATCATTACAGTTGTTTTTTAAACACACAGAGCATGAAATTTCGACACTTATTTTAAATTCGTATTTTTTCAAAGGCAAGTAAGCTTTTACTTATTGTAAACAATTTCTGTATTAAAGGGGTTCGTCCATAATTTTGTATACATACTGTATTATACTGTAGCTTCAATGATTAAATAATTTTACTCAAAGCCGATCAGTACTCATACAGTATTGAGTATAGTCTTGCCTCACTACCTAGTTGGAACATTTATTCACCCTTTCATAACATACAGCAGCTACAATTTAAAAAAAAATACAGAT
>JAQGBL010000041.1:0-10061 GCA_034698385.1 Strongylosoma stigmatosum
CGAGTGTCCGAGATTTACCAACTGTCAAGTGAGTGTTTTATATTTATATTTGCCATCTATCATAAGTGAGTGACGTTTTATTTTTGTGTACAGAACTCATTTGGGTCGAGCCCGAGCGTGGCTAAGACTGGCACTAATGCAAAAGCGAATGGCTGATTACTTTAAATGTTTAATTGACAGGAAAGATGTTCTTCTCAAGTAGGAAAATTTGTTTCAAATTTTTGCGACAAAGCTTAACTGTACGTTATTTTAGTGAATTTTATGAACCCACCGCTTTTATGATGTGCGATGAATCCACTGTTATTGCTGGTCTGCTGGTTGGTCTAAATGTTATAGATTGCAATTTATGTGTGAAGGAAGAAGATTTAGATAGCCAACAGGGTGTCATCGATTTTAGTTTGTACCTGAGAGATAACAATTCCCATAGTTATGAGTCGGTTCAGGATGTTGATGACGACAATTCCGCAGCAACCGTAACAGCCAATATGTCAACTGTGTTGGACCAAAAAAATTACCTCGAAGAGCTAAATCGACATTTAAAGTAAAGTTTAAAGCTCCATTTTACGTATTTTTAGCCAAATTTTTGCACTAACGGTTAAGCAAGATTGTTTTGCTAAAATTAACATTAAAATGTTGGCTGAAAATTAGTTTCTATCTAATTCCAAATGCAGGGTTTAACACTTATTTATATACCGACAGCGCTACTGTTACAAATCTACAGGCCAGAGTCGAAAACATGACGACAACTAATGCTCTTATGAAAGAAGATTTGGCGATTTCAAAAAATCAGATTCTTATGTTACAGCAAGAAATGGATGAACTGAAAAGCGAGCAAAATGACTTACAAGAAGAGCATAATAGGAAATTAGAGGTTAAACGCTAAGATGATTTAATCATTCATTTTTAATGATATATTTGGTTTGTTTAGGATGCAAAAGCAGATATGACTGCTGAAAGAGAAACTTATCAAACGTCTAGAGCAGGTTTAGATCAAATGTATCATGATGCTATGAAAAAACTGCAAGAAGAATCTCGTTTAAGAACGGTAATAAAATAAATGATTATTGAATTAAATATTATTTACATAAATGAATTTTAGGAAGTTCAAAAAGAGTTGGAAATTGAAAGAGTTTCTAAAAATGAAATGGAAGTGGCAATGAAATTGTTAGAAAAAGACATTCACGAAAAACAAGACACAATAGTATCTATTCGTCAGCAGTTAGACGACATTAAACTTATTAATTTGGAAATGTATAAAAAATTACAGGTATTGTTTTGTAGGTAAAAAAAGTTATTCATAGTTTTTAAAAAATTATGTAATGTTTAGGCATGCGAGTCCGCCCTTAAGCATAAAACTGAACTGGTAACAAAATTGGAAGTGAAAATGTCTCAGATGGCTGAAGTTATTAAACATTTGGAAGAGAAGTACGTATGCGCGACTCAGTCTTCAGGCTAACTCAGTATGAGTTGTCATAGAATCATGATTTAAGGAAAATTTTATCATTTATATGCTGAAGTTGTGATTTAAATCAGTGACGATCAACTAATAGCGATTCGACACCTTACAGTTTAGCGATTAAATTTTTTTTACTACGAGTATTAAGTGCAATAATACATGGTATTACAGTACGTAATACAGTAGTATGTAACAATGGTTCATAGCTGTATACACTATACAGTATGCTGTATATCGCCGAGTATCGGTGACTCGTCAGTAATAACGTGGGGTTGGAGTCGTAATAAAAGGCTCTCAGTTTAAGCGTTTGCACTACTGTCATGCTAGCCTTGTTAGGTAAACATTTTGAACTTACTTTCATATTCGTGAGAGTAAAATTAACTACCTGTTATAAAATATATTTAGTATTGTAGTTCAGCGCTTCTCAAAGTGGTGGTCCATGGACCGGTGCTGGTACGCAAATTTACAGTATTTTTAGACAGGTTACTACAGTGGATACGTGTAGAGTAGAATCTCGTTGATTAAATTCGGTCTCTAGAAGATTGGGCAACAAAATGCCGGTCCGCACAACAGAAAGTTTGAGATGAACGGTTGTAGTCGATTAAAGTTAATTAACTTGGACTTGTGTACAACTCTTATTATTAAATTGATCCTGTTTTCTAAACATTTTAAAATGTTTTATTGAATACACTGCAGAAATATCCAGTACCCGTTTAATTTGGAGAATTTTGATTATAATGTAGAAGCAGATTTTTTTGTAATGTTAGAACAACTGAAGATTTAAATTCATTGTTTGCAAACTAAAACTAAGCTCGCAGTTAGTCTCTCGAGACTCCGTTATAGTCTTGAAGACAAAAGTAATAAATTACAATACTGGAATAGGTTTTAGAAAACCTACTGGCTATAAAAAATCATTTGCTGTTTATTTGTATGTGGCTGGGACTATTTTCCAGTTTTTTCCTTTAATATGCTATTTGATCTTGGTTATTTGACAAATATCGATGAAAGAAAATTCAGATGAAATTCATAATTATTGTACTTGAGCCGTTTGTGATACCTAGCGAGATACGATGGATTAACTGTGAATGTTTTTCTAAAATTTAAAATAGTTTTAAGATTTTATTTTCGAAGTTGTAGTGTTTACTTTAGGTCACAAAATTCTCTTTAAAGCACTGCCACAACTATGATTATTAATGAATGAATTTATTTTACACAAATGAATTATTATATTAAATTTGAAAACCGCGTTTACGCTGAAATAATTGAAAATCACTGGTTTAAATCGACGAATTTATATGGAATACTAATTATATTGCTTTCATAATCAGAAATATATTTATGCATTTAGCTATAAGTCATCTATTTTTTAAGAATGAAAAAGTGTAATTATAAAACAAAATGTATTGTTGGCTTTAAAACATATTTAGATGTCTGTTTAAAACGATACTTGCGTTGATAATGTTAATTATTTCGCTTTTGGTGTTTATGTCTATACTTACTTAATAAATATGAGCAACTTAAATGGATTATATAAAAACAATGATGTGCTGTAATTGTTTTCAAAGAATTTGTTTAATTTTATTGGTTTTTGCATGATTTGTTTTATTTTCACGTTGACAGTTCCAGTCGATTGCAAATAGAGAACGAAAGTTACGAAGAAATAAACAGAAAATTAGGAATTCAGATTTCTGAATCTGAACACAAAAGGTGTGTATAGTTATCAGCAGTTATTTAATTTGAATTATCATAAAATTTACTTTCTGATCATCGGTTGATCTAATTGAGATAATTATTTCTTTTATTACTGTTTAACTAACAAAATTATTTGATAATTGTGTAATAAATTAAAATGTAATTAGAATTTATACACTGCATTATTACGGTGATGTATAGTTTGGAGTTTTATTTTTTTTCGCAGAATAGCGTTAGAAACTGATTTGAAAATTGAGAAAGAATGGCGCACGTCAATGCAAGGCAGCCAAGAAGTGGACAGAGACCGAATTTCTCGGATGCAAAATGAAATTGCACACTTAAAAGCCACTGAAAAGGTATGCTAAAGTTGTGAAGCAGCTTACTAAGATCAGCATATTGATGGTACATGCAAAACCTCTTAAGTCTAATTTTTATGAAAATTATTGTTTTCATTTGAACATTCAGCACATCTGTGCAAAGTATATTTTAAAAACAAAATGATTGTATTTCATTGAAGTACATTATTTCGATTAGTTCTGTTTAGTTCTCTTATAAAATTTTAAAAAAATTTAAAGTTACATGGTTTTGCAAGTATAATATCGATATTAAGTTTAAAGAAACACCTTATTCTTGAAAATGAAGCTAGATTTATGTTTAATTATGCAATTATTTAATCATAGAAATTATTTCTAGAAAATCCATTGCTGTTGCATATTTAATAAATGTTTCTGTTTGAATCACTAACAGAAGAGGTCATATTTCATGTAAATTGAGTTATTGCTAGAACTGTGAACATTCGTGAAATTAATCTATAGGGAATTATGACTGTAATATATCCAGACGCTACGTCTGCGATGTTATACTTTCACAGAAACACGTTTATAGTGAAATAAAGACTGATATTATGTATAGAAACATATAAATTTAATAAGGGAAGCTTAAAATCAATTTTTTTTACAGGAATACCATACCTTACAAACTCGGCATGAAAAATTACAACGAACATGTGCTGAACACGAGGAAACGCTACGTGATTTAGCTCTGCATCTGGGAGAGTAAGACTCTTTCATCTTGCATAAATTGATTTATAAATATAATTTACATATGTTTTTGCAAATTAATTACGTAGGTCTAAACTGAAAATGGATGATTTAAAGGAAACCTCAAAGTTTCTGAAAGAAGCGGTTTGGACGTCAGATAAAGACGCACTGACTTGTAAACAGTGTAGCAAAGAATTTTCTATTGCCCGAAGAAAGGTTGGCATAATACTGTAGTCTCTTTTCATTAATAACTTATCTTCATACTTCATTAATCGACCATTTTGTGGCACATTAAAAATTTAGATATTCGCATTATTATTAATACTTTCCCCAAAATTAAGAAATTTAAAGTAAAATAAATTAACGAATTCGTTTCCCATTAGTTAAAATATTTTATACAGTAGTTTATTATCGTTTTACAGTAGTATTCTTCATGAATATTTGACGCTATTAATCGGGTTTTTTTATTTATTTTTTGCCCACCAGATTGAATGAATGAATAGATTTTATTTTCACACACAATTAACATTTTTGCTATTAGTGTACTTGAGTTCAAAATTTTGGAATTTAAATGAAATTACTTAAAAATGCCAAAATTTAAGTTTATTAATTATGAATTTTGTTTTAGCATCATTGTAGGAAATGTGGCGACATTTTTTGCCATTCTTGCTCTGACAACACCATGCCGTTACCATCTTCAGCGAAGCCGGTTCGTGTTTGTGATAGTTGTCATACAATGTTACTCGGAAGATACACGGCAGCTCCTTAAGAATTACTTGGCTTATTAGGAAAAACACATTTATTTTATATATTTACATTTGTAAGATTTTTGAAGATTTTATTTGCATTTTTTGTGTGTACTTTAGCTCTTCAAGTTTATTTTCGGTATAGCCTACTTTTTACCTTTAATCATAAATATTTTTGCAATTAATTTTATTAATGACTCGAGTTTACTGATGTTGTATAAATTGTTTAAAATATGGTTGGTGTTAATAATAGTTTTTTAAACATACCGTTCGATTGCAGTTGTAAGATTATTTTATAATGGATGAATTTATTGATAAAAACATTTGTTTAAATGTTCTATTATCTGTTATTTATTACTTAAGCTTAACAGTTGATAAACAATTCATTGTAAATCATATATTTTAATATTAAAGGTTGTTACGTGAATTTAATCAGTATAAAAGATAAAATTAATCTTTAAAAATATTTATTAGTTGTTAAAACTATTGGAAACTCTGTACGATTATTTACTAAATTTATGTTGTAATTTTTAAATATGTTGATTTCACTTTAAATATGATGTCAAACTCACTCTTCAGCTTCTATTCACTATTTCCATTGGGATTTGAAAGCCATAAACATATAGTATTTTCTGACATATTTACAAAGTTTAACCCCATGTCGGCGATTTTGTTAAATTTATAGAGATGCCATTATGTGCATCTTTGTTGTTTTTCTGATTCAATGGCACCGTATTCGTGATGTCATGGCATTATGTCTTCAGTGTCTGTTTGCAATTATTATTGTAAATTTACAGCAAAGCGCCTTATCGTCGTCGTGCTAATGAGGAGGAAAATGGGTTCGTTTTTCAAAAGATCATAATGTTAGTAAGAAAGTGTTAATTTTAGAGTAGGCTACAGTACTGTATTTGTAACGATGGGTTTCCACTTACGGTTAATTTGAACCGTATTCTAACGAAGTTTAACACTTTTCAACTTAGTTTCAAATTACAGTACTGTATATTTTATTAAATTAAAGACCTGACGGACAGAGTGACCGGCAGCAACTTAAAAATAGACTGAATTTTTCCGTATCTTATCAGACGCATAAAAGGAGTCGTATTTATACAAAATAATCGCATACCGTACGATATTAAATAAATATCTATACTGTACCGGATATTTAAAATTTACAGATTAATACATGGACGCTAATGAGAGCAACCATGTGAACAAGAACTTTGAAGAATAACAAAGACATTTGTTATACTTCTTACCTTTTTATTACTTTAAGCTAAATTAAAGTTATATTTATAGAAACAAGAGTGGAGGACGACGGTCACTCCTTGCATATTATGTGCAATTTAACCAACTAGCTGGGATTTGGAGTCAACTGATCTCCACGTCCATTTCGACACTTTTCGTAATGAAAAGAATTGATTCATTTGATTAATACCTACTGCTTGACTTTGAGATAAATAGCTACAATAAGTTTTAAAACACTTTAGAAATATTTATTAATTAAAATTAAATAATTATCAACATATAAAATAATCGTATGGAACTAGTGCTGAATTCTTCAGCCGTTGGTACCATAATTTAAAGTGCATTATAATTTGAAACTAATTACTAAAATAAATATTCAAATTAACGTTCAACATTATCATTTAAAGGCGCTCCATTGAATTTCACAATACTGTACAACTGTATTTTTTTTATTGTAACGTAAACAGACAAAATTAACACAGTACGCTACATACTGTACAAGCACAATCACTGTACAGTAGTGTACATATATACTGTCGATTTGTCAAACAAAAACAAAGCTGTTGAGATTATATTTTATTTCAGCGATAAGTTTACTGTAAGTTGTTATGTTTAATTTTAATTCGGTACCGTAGCCTACTTTAATCATTTATATCAGCAACTGATGTTTTGATTTAATACATCGAGTGCGAATGAAAACAAATAGCAGGGAAAGTCAATAACGCTTGCAAAATAAAAACTTTTCCTTGAGATAATTAAAAAGTTTTAGGATTTAATATAGCGGTTTTGATGAATTCACACTGTATTTAAAAATAAGATAACTTAAATACAGTAATTTGTTTTCGATTCATCGCGGTTTTCTCTCGCGCAAAGTTGAAAGTACAGTAGTTGAAAGAGAAAGCAAGCCGATAGAGGGCGCGTGGTCGCACTTGGCGTCCACTCAAAAAGGTGACGAAAGTAATCGCAGACGTCCGCCTACTTATCTTCTTAGTTCAAGTCGAAACTGTTGTATTTTAGTTTTAGTTCGGCGAATTCTATGAGTGCTTACAATAACCGAGCTGTAATAACGTTTAGGAATATTCAGCAATCATGGGGAAGGTTCTCAGTCAAGTATCCGGTAAGTGTAACTTTGAAACTATTTAAGAAAAACAGGATAGTGAGATGTGTTTAGTGTAAACTGTGTTTGACCCGCTTAAATCAACAGATAAATCTGTAATCGTGAATAACAGAGGTTTATAAAACAAGCTACTTATATTTAGAGTTTTTCAAATATTTATCAGACACTGATACCAATATTTTATCAATTTTATCAGAAGATATACTGTATTGTGTGCTTTTAATTCAGATATTGATGACTGAATATAATTTTATATTCAGGATAAATGAATAGAAATTGTATCCAGCAATTCATCAATGCAAATTCAACTTCAGTGTCCTATTATAAAATCCGGGAAAAATTTATTTCTTTAAAACGATTCAAGGCCATGTTAAATTATCCAAATATTTCCGGATTAACGTAAACTGATTAAATTTAACGTTTAATTAATCCTTTGTGAGATTGTTAATTTACAGCTGAACGTTACGAGTATGTTCAAATTAAAAATATGCTGATCTGACAGTGACACCATAATATACTGTATAAACGTAAGTCATGGGTTTTACGGATTAGGATTTTCAAAATAAATCCTCACAAATAAGTTTTAATAGTATAATAACCAAGAACAATGGAAGTGTACGAGTTTGATAAAAAATGCTGTTGAGTACATGTACTGTATTTCTATTTGTACCTCGACCTTTCTTTTGCAAGATAAGCTTATCGTTATAAATAATTATAGTACTGTATAATCATCTTGTAGATGCAAACTTGTACTGCCATATACGATTACGTTACAGTGCTACCAACCATAGTCTGGATCTTTAAAATAATATTCGATATACAGTACATGTACGGTATGCTAATTAATATTTTAGCGATGTACGTTTTTATTTTGATTTGGTTTAACGAATATACATAGGTCGATTTTGGCTCTAATGTCACCACAAGTGACAGGAGTCATGACAACATTTTTACTACAGAACAGTACACGTGTAGTGTTTCAACCTAAATCGTTTGCAAAATTGTTGAACAAACAGTATTCGAGTCTCTCTCCCTGTATCCACACAGGTGCAACGCAGTTGTTAATCGTTGGTCGATGTTTGGAAAAGGCACTCATACAGTCATACTATAAATATCAACTGTCAAAAGCATAATTTAAAAAAGTAGCCAGGACGGAACTCTTGTTGGAACTGGAAGAATCGTTTAAAGCGGTTAGTTCAACACTGAAATTGTTCAAACTAGTGCCTGATGTTGTGTGGTAAATATTGAGAGATTTAATTATTTTTTTAAAATTTAAATGATTGCAAATCGTTGATGAAACTTTAATTTGTAACCAAAGTAATAACCGTCGAATATATTCGTTGAAAAGTTTTGACATTTTATGATAAGTAGCTTGACCGTAGTTGTTATATTATTAACAATAATATGTTATCATTTCCTATCTAATTATTGCATACAATTGTTACTTGTATACAGTAATTTAACAAGTACATGTACCGGGCTTTTATATCAGGACTTTTTTTCCTTTAAAACAACATGTTAGTCTACTGTTTACAACTTTACGATAACATTATACGAAGTTTATTCAGCTTTCAATATAACTAGCATATTAATTGGAGAGTTCCGTGACTGCCTGAAACGTTGGCAATCACTAAACATCCAATGAATTTCATAAGCGAAAAATGTTTTGAAAGAGGTTAGGATAATTAACGATTAATTAGCACAACTTTCTATTTCCCGCGATGTTGAAATTTAACGGATACGTGTACTACCACGTGGTTGCTGTTAAATGGCGGTTTCCATCTAAATAAATGATAGGGGAATATTTATTGGCACTCCAGAAAAGGGCAAGCGAACGCCAGAATGCAAACATTGGCGTGCGGTTAGGTTGGGTTTGTTTCTGGCGTTCGTTTCTCCCTTTAGATACAAGATATTTATTTCCGGTCTATACGTTTACAACTGACCGGTTTTAATGCATCGGCCTACAAAATTTGCTTAATGTAAACGTCTAATGTAAACTAATTAAAAAGGATTGTACGTATGAAAACAGAGGAAAAATTGTCACATCTCCAGTTATTTACAAGGGAAGTTTAATGTCGAATTTATGTTTCCCGTTGTTTTCATAATGGAGCAGATGTTTCTCATTTTTATATGCTGTGTGTTACAGTATAATCTCCATTTTAGTGATAATAGTGATGGTAAACTGGCAAAATCTTGTAACTCCAATTTTTAAATTTTATAGTCGTATTGTTTTTGAGACATACAGTAATCTGCTTCTCTGTAATAGATATCTGATTTTTACACACCGAGTTTTTAACGCGATTTAAACGGCATGTAAGCAGAAGGAGTTAAGTCTGATTTTTAAACAATCTTGACTTAACTCTTTTTGCTTCCATGCCGTCTAATTCGTGTGCTGTCGAATAATATCGACTTCGTTTTATTTATAGTAAAGATGAATGTCCAGTTAAGCTTTAAATATATTTTTTTTGGTCTCCATACTAGGTGCGTCACGAATATGTCCCACTTTTGAAATGAGCGGTACACAGTTGATTTTCAGAATAATTTTCACAATTTACAAACATACAGTATGTTATTAGATGCCATTATAGGGCAATAAGTTTGAAAAATAAAATTTTATGTATTTCACATACTCTGCTCAAATTACAGTATACATGCGCCTTGCGTCATAGGAATAGGAAATTTGAATAGCGAGTATACTAGTACATGTACCTAAGAAAATGGTCATCATCTAAAGTTCTAAACGACGTAATTTTTTGCACATAATG
>JAQGBL010000042.1:0-10056 GCA_034698385.1 Strongylosoma stigmatosum
TTTTTGATTTTCATTTTAAATATTTTTGATTTTCATTTTAAATATTTTTGATTTTCATTTTAAATATTTTTGATTTTCATTTTAAATATTTTTGATTTTAATTTAAAAAAATATTTATGAAGCCTTTAATTTAACGATTTTGTTGCAGAGCTTACTATTTACTCCAACTTCAATTAATGTAATCAATTGTAAACTTAAAATTTAATTAAGTATCAACACTAATTTAATAAAGTGTTATATACTGGTAATTTTATACTTTCAACATTAATAAATTAATAATTCTTTTAATTTTAACATGAATGAAAGATGTCTAACTAATAGTGTCATTTTACAATGAGACATTTTTCAAATTTTTAAATTTAATTTTTAGCCATTGAATAGTTCATTTAAAATATTTTACATAAAATTTTAAATTTTTTCTCAAATAAATACACTATTTAATTTTAAGTTTTTAAACATTTTAACCAATTTTATTTTAATAAACCAACAATACTGTACGTTGGTTAATAATTTCTTTTTAGTTTTTAATGCATTTATTATTTGCCATTTTAAGTTTTATTATAATTTTATTTTAATTGTTCACAATTTTTATTTTTATTATTTTTGCCATTTTTATTTTTATTAAATTTTTAATATTTTTTTCATGTTTTGAAATTTCATCGTTTCTAAAGTTTTTTTTTTAATTTTTAATCGATTTGTAATTTTTATTTATTAATTTTGTACCGTAATTATTATTTTTATCATAAACTTACTCTTATTATTTTTAATTATTGTTTTTGCTAAAAAAAATTTATTATTTATTAACATAAATTTTGAAGTTGTAATTTGTTGTTTTTCATTTATTTATCGTTCAATATTAAGAGTTTTTTATTTATTTAGGTTGACTGGCTTTTATTGATTGTCACTGGATTGGACTAATCATTCAAGGTAGGAATTCATATTAATTTTTTATTGTTATAAAATTTGCTTAGGGAAATTTTTGGTTTGTTTTAACATATGTACAGAACAGTGGTGTAATGGCTTACAAGTGTTGTGTGCCGTTCAAAACGTTGAACTGAGAACATAAACTTTTAATTATAGAAATTATATTAACTTTTTATATACGAGTACACAGTACTATTTATACAGCCCCAAAACTAGGCATAGGCAACCTGGGCAGTTGCTCTGGGTCTCGGGCGCAAAAATGTCAAAATTTATTAAAATTGCAAATAGTTACAAAAAAATTCTTTAAAATCAAAAGTTCTCGAAAATGACAAAATTAAAAAAAACAGCAACAATAGGTCAAAAAAATAACAAAAATTATCAAGTCAAAAAAGTTCTTAAAAGTAAAAAATGTTTTCCAAAATGTTCTCTGAAACGACCAAAATGTTTTCGAAAACGACCAAAATTAATGTTTTAATTTTTAGTTGGTTTCAAACATCAATCTTTTGTTACTAACTTGCTTTTTATTTTTTTCAACAAATGTTTTTGTTTTAAACACTTTTTTTTGGTTTTAAATTGTTTCAAGCTTGTTTTTTAATGTACCGGTAATTACATGTTTCTTATTTTCATTAATTGTTGCTAATGTATTTAATGAATTTAAATGTGTGAAGCGTTTTTCTCAATGCGTTTTATGCATGACGTCATACGATGGTTGCGACGTCACTAAGAAAGCGCATTTTAGCTTTCTTTCCTATTCATTTGGTTCGGTTTGATCAAAAGTGCTACAAGAGCTACGTAGTTTATTCCAAGGGAAAGAGGGAGTTAAAGTATACTAGCAACCTCCTTCCACCTGATTGGCTGGTCAGATGTAAACACATAATGGCCGCCGCTCTGAATGCAGCTGTTTTTGGAAATAATAAATATTGTAATACAAATTATTATTTTGTTTTACGATTAAAACTAAAATATTTAAAGTGTTAATTTTTTTAAATAAATAATAGAAAAATTCCTGGAAATACACTTCATATTGACACTATCAATATTGCTGTAAAAATATCGATGGTAAGCGTTAGTCAGATATCGAGAACGATCAATAGTACTATCGATTGGTTTCTATGCCAACAGTCGATAAAGAAGCCGGTTGTGCTCATTTATGCAACCGCAGCAATGGAGGACAGTAACGAAAAACTTGCTTGGACGTTTTTCAATTTATTTTCGCCTAAATGGTTACAGTTCTTAGTCAAATTGTCAGTTAAATGCCGTTGAAAACAGTTGAAATTAGTGTTAGGGAAAAGTTTCCAAAAAAATAGTCGGATTTTCGTGTATTTGCTTGTTGAAGTAGGAACCACGTGTGGTCTCCATTTATAACAATGGTAAGTAAATTTTCGTTCATTATTTAGCTTAATTTACCAAGTTTATCTGAGGCTCTTGATAGTTTATAAGTCTGATGAAATATGTAAATAAAATTTTGAGTTTAAAATGAAAATTTTGCCAAGGAAAACAGTTAAATCAACAAACTGTTAAAAAAAATTCATTTTTATTTACAGTAGTTGTAATTTACAAAATGTTTGTGAGAGGAATAAAAGATAGTAATGTTTTAAGTAATATTTAAGTGAACTATATGGTCAAATATATGCTTTTTTTGAAAAAAAATTTACAAAACGTTCATATTGAGCTTAATAAAATATCGTAAAATTTACATAATTATTTATTTTATCTAAGAAAATTAATCGAAAAATAATATTGCAGTATTTCATATCATACTTCAGTGAAATTTAAATTTAAATTTTTTACACAATGTTTGAAAACGCTTTTAGTATGGTTATTAATAGCAAAGTTTGAAAATAATTTAATTAGATTCCGTTGCTCAAAGTTCATTAAAACTGGTTCAGACATGTAAATTTGTGCTGCGTGTTAATCTGTGTAGCAAATGACACACGCAGCTACTTCAACATAATTTAAACAAACGTTCAAAACATGTAAAATCATGTTACAAACATTATTATATAAAGCAAATGTTTTTAATCAAGGTGGCCCAAATATACGTCTTCATTTTTACTGTGTTTTTGATGTTTAAATGCGTAATTCTAGTTAATTTGGGCTATTTCAGACGGGTTATTTTTGCAATTATGTAAATGAAATGCGATTTTAAACAAATGAACTTTGAACATTTAACGATGGACAAACTTTTAACTTTGTTTTTATTTTTATAGTGACGTCATCTTTAGTGGATTTAGAATTTTAAAAGATGGGCAACGTTCACTCAAGGTAGGGCTCTTTTTTTAATTTAGTTTTTTTTTATTTATTGAATTGAATGTTTTAATTTTATTGAATATTGTATTCATTTTAATAAATTATTTTAATGTATTCTGCATTCATGATTTAAATTAAAATAACTTGAAATCATTTTACAATTTAAACATTACCATGTTGACTGCTATTACAAATAAATAACAATTTGACTTTTATGCATAGTAATCACGTTTAGTTTGAAAGCTAACAATCTGAACATTATTTATTTTATTAATTTAACATCTTTTACAATGAAGTATGTAGGTTATTTTTTAAGTCATCAATACGTGATGTACTTAAGTACCTTGAAGTGAAACGAAATGTAAACAAACAAAAAAGTCATAGTATTTCTCAACATTACTACAATTCGCAATCGAAAGAGATCCTAAACTACTAACATTATATGAGACAATTTCTGCAATAAACTATTATCTCTTATGATCTGGTATTTTGCATGTACGCAAATTGGTTTATTCAAACAACAACTTTTAGTTAAAATTCGTTGTTCTCTCGTCATACAATTCCAGATCTTTATTATTAAAGTTGAAGGGATGGAAATGTTGTTTGAGTTGTCCATTAATTTTTCATCCATTTTCGAACGTGTGTTCTTTTTAAGGCTTAAATGGGCCCATGCTCCTGATGTCAGAGCTTTTCGATGTAGAATATGATTCCTTTTTAACAGGGCCAACAATAAATGTTCCACTGGTTCTCTAAGATCCAAAAAAGAATAAATAACTGACATCGAAGTTCTGGGTGGGAGACCAAAAGCAGCTCGAAGTACACAATTAATTGATTTATGAATATTATTTCTCAATCCACTTAGTCTCTGCCACCAGCCCATAAGTCCATAAGTAATTAGAGGATAGATTTTAGTTGTATAGATAATTCTGAATAATATTTTATTATTTAAAAATAAAAAACGGAATATTCACAAATACGTTATGCAGTAATCGACATAAACGTGCATAATTTTCCTTAAGAATTGTGTAGTGATTTAATAACCAATTTATTTTTATTGTTTAAAAAATACTTGAAAATATTTTAAATGTTAGAAACACTTTTCAGACATTATTGTAGCATAAATTAATTTTTTTTAATAATTCTGAGCAGCACTTAATGTTTTATAAATAAAAACCAGAGTGAGTACGAACACATTATAAAATGTCATTTCAATGCAATTTAAAAAAAATACTTACAAAATAGATAAAAATGTTTAAAATAGTGTAAACAGTGAATAAAAATCCTAGTAATTTTAATTAATTTTTCAAAATAATTCTGAGTAGTATTTCACTTTTTAAAACTAAAAAACGAATGGTTTCAAATACGCCATGCAATAATCTACAGAAATGAGTATATGTTACATTAAAAAATGCGCAGTTAATTAATAACCCATTAATTTATTATTTTTAAAAAATACTGGCAAATTAGATAAAAATGTTTAAATTAGTAAAAACACTGGTTAAACATCCTAGTAAATTAAATTAATTTTTTAAAATAATTGTAAACAATATTTAATTTTTTTTAAATAAAATAATTACTAGAAACATTACAAAACCTTTAAAAAAATGCTGCAAATATTAGTGATTTCCGATGAAATTATTAAAAGAAAAACAATTGTTTACAAACGTTTTAATTGAAAGACACTGTATTGGGAGATATGTTGTTGATGAAAAAAAATCCATAACATTATTATTAGTAGAAATTATGGAAATAAGACGTAAAAATGTCCCTCTTAGATAAATCACGTACAAATTAATCACGTAGCAGGTAAAAGATAAACCAAAAAAAAAAAAAAAATGTAACTGTAAAAGTGACAATCACGTAAAGCAACGAGAGTAAACTCAAGTCTTTTGTTTTTGAGGTACTAATCACTTTCACAATGTACCGGTACTACAATGTATGGCATTACATAGTAGCTGATGGTACGTAACGGAATGGTTTTGAAGTACTACATAAATCATCTGCTTTTTAATGTTATTGTCAATGCTCTGACATGACGTAATTACTCAGTAGCAGTTAATTAGTCATTCATTAACATGCATTAATTACAAAAAATTATTAAACATGGAAATAAAGAATAAGCAGTACCCAAAATAAATTTTTAGCATTTCATGCACACATTTACACTTCCAAATACATTCTATTTGTCAAACTGCATTCATAATGTCTGGGTTGCCTGCTTCCCTGCTACATCTCTATTTATATTTGTTGATTAATTCCACATAACCATGGTGTCTTCGGTTCATTGTCTTGTGTTGGTAAAACACCAAACTGATTCTATGTGGTTGAAATTTATTTGGGGAATGTAAAGGGGTAGTGGCATGCTTTTCATGTTTTGCACATTCAAACATAACCGAACCATGTGTCAAAGCAATGCCTACGCCACCGCTGACATTCCTGCTGCTATTCGATTTGGGCAATTTCGCAGCAATTTTTCGAATCGTTTGCGAAATTATTGAGCTGTTGTCTGGTTCGCAAGGAGGCTTTCCACTTTCACATGCACTGCCCAAAATGTAACAGGGTAATACATGGAGCTGCTCATCATCAGCTATCTGAAACCCCCTATGCTTAGTTAACGTTGTAATCTATAAAAAACAACCACCTGCTAGTCATGCAATGCTTACACTACGAGGTTCTTAAATAACATACAGACATAAATAACATACACACTTTCATATCACCTGTAAGGTGAGAGTATTCATATGTTTTGAAATGTCATGCGTGAATGAAATGTAGTAGAACTTACTGCTGTGCAGCCATTGTTCATGTTGTTAACATCTTTATGAGTATGTGCACAGAAGTCCAAGCAAGCAGTAACACCAGTCCAAGGTCTGCCCGGCTCATTTCCCAAACGACACTCCAACCCCAGGTTTTCATGTTCAGTCTGCATGAGAAATGCAATGTTACATAAAACTCTATTTTTCAATTCTTCAAGACATACTTGGTTACGGAAGGAAACAGGGGCAATTTGGTTATACAATGGAGACAAAATAGTAGCCAACGTCTGCAACTGATTTTTTAACGCACTTTCCTATAATGAAGAAGTATAACAGCATATATCACTACTCATATTGTAACGGCACAGTAACATGAAACAGTTACTGCTCATGTAATCATGGTAAATAACTTAATAACTAATCACTTTTAAACGTAAATGCTTGTAAGATTAACAGCTTAAATCCCACTTTAATGCATGCGTTATTATGCACAGTAACAGCTGCATAAGGTCGTGTGCACCCATGTGAATATCAATGTCCCAGTTTTGTAACAGCCAAAAGTTTAAGCGGTGGTATAGAATTAACTTACTTCCATTTCAGCTTTGAGTTTAAATTTTCTCGCCTGTTTGCTTTTACCAAATTTGCATCCGTTGCGATACATACTCCATGCACAGCCGAATGAATAACATGCTCCTAAACAACCCTCCTCTGTTCCTTGACAACAGCAGTTACCCCTAACATTCACTGTGCATTACTTAACATGTATACAAATTTTTTTTTTACAATCCATTTGACGAACATCGTCTTGGTGTGGATATACCAAAGTTACTCAATGTATAGGCTAGAGTGTCGTACAACTGGTCTGCATATGCTGCAGACACTCCCTCCCAAGCAACAATTGCAACTACTATCCATGCAGTTACACACTGATGCCCTTGTCTTCTTTTAACAATTATTAAGTATTTTTCATTGAGACCACTACGTCGAATCACCTAAATGAAAATTGGCTTATGCTAGTCAACAGTAATGTATTGCATTCCTCCTAACATCATTAACTGCAAAGAGGTACTTACCCATTTTGCTATGGGACACCCTTGTGATGTCATGCCTTCCTTCTCAGTATAAATTACATGCTCCATACGAATAGCGGAACCTTTCGCCATCAATCTACATTAGAGTAACGGTATGGTAATGAAAAGTGAAGTACACATGAAGCTGTTATTTGACGTCTATTACCTATGCTCAAAATCGGTTCTAATATCCGTAAGTGATTGTCCATGACCCAAGTGATCATAATACTGAATTGTCTCATCATTAACTAAAATGCATATTCTTTTGTATTTTCCAGAATTAAAATACAAATTTTTACATGGCTAACAAACCATCATTTTGTCTTTTGCAGTCACAGGGAGGTGGCTGCAGTGGATAAATGTGCAGGATAATACATTAAACGAGATTCCCTGAGAAACATATGGGGCCGTTTAAAAAAGAAACCCCTTTTCATTATTTCATTTCAAAAGGAAAGGCACAGCTGCCATGCTGAATTTGTCGGAGGTTTACAGTCCCACGGACTGCCTGTCCAGGGTCATTGTGACTGGGAAAGTCTGATTGGGAAATTTTAACCATTGCCATTTTCTCCGGTCACAGACAACCTTACACCTTGGTCAAACCCACCAATGATTTCAGTGATTACATTACCCTATCATCAACATGAAATTATTACATGTCACTTTTGCTATCATTTGCAGACATTTTACACTGCTGCTCAGTGGTTGGTCCTATGGCATAAATGATCTTACCAAATACAATAAGGTACTGGTGGCTTTAACCACGAACTTTTTTTTGAGTCAGGTTATCCTTTTCTGTTGTTTCTTTTGGCTGTGGTTATACTCGGTAATTTTTCAATTTCCATAGAAGGTGTGAAAAAAACAGGCCATTATTGGGAAATTCATAACTGCAAAATTGGTTTTCATTGGTATGAATATTGTAATTTATAAATGTATAAAATTTATAATTCTTAATTTTATCAGATCAGGTGATTCCTGTGTAAACGCATGAAAACAGCAAGGTTATTCCCAATTCATACAATTATCATTACAATGCAATTGTGCGTAGCTATCTATCATTGAATGATATTGCTATGAAGATGAATGAGAAAGCTAATGTTTTTTTTTAGCAAGTATCGATGATGAGAGTATCGATAACGATACTGTACCAGCTAATGATCAAGCATTTGTGAACCGGCGATGACGACATCAACTTGTTGGGCAATGCCATTCCAAATAGGGGTGATAGGTTAATATGCACCACCAATTGCATTTGGAATGATGCATAATGGTCAAGTCATAATGGTCAAGTGACAGTACTCAATCGGGTCTTTGCAGACCAGGGTTGAGAATCGCAATCCACTCTGTACTTGACTACATTAAAACCATTAACTGTACATTCGAATTTAGTAATACATTTTCAATTTTGATGCATTAGGTATAATAACATCAGGTTTTTATCAAATTCAACCATTTTTAGAACTGTTATGCGGCATTTATGCTATTGTCGTTAATTTCTGTTAATTTGAAATTCCAGGTACCAGTATGTACATGTTTTTTTTTATATAATTATATCAATTACTGGCAATTTAAAAAAAAAAATTTAAAATTTTTTAAATAACTTTTCAACTCCAACTTAAAAAACAATTTATCAATGTCCTATTTTGTTTTACATTTTTAAATAACAAATAAATGGGCCATAATTTAAAGATCTTTGCTCTTGCTGTGCACATGTGTTTCTCCTTTATTTTGTAATAAGAACCGAAATTTGTTTTTATATCTATTTGTTTTTTCAATTTTTTATAACCAGTTTAAATCAACGTGTGGGAATCTTAATCACCAATTAACCTGTTTTGCACGCAAGAACCGCCATCCATAGCCTAGTTTTTTAAATGTGTCCCAGTCGCTACATTAATTAGTGTAGCAGCTCACGTGCTGTTTTATGTAAATCAAGCGGTGACCTGTCCTATCATCTAAACAAGTGGCTGTTTCATCGTAATGTCTTAGGTTTAACACGTCATTACATGCAGCATTTTCGTACACTTCAGCGGTGTTTATCAAGCGGCATGTATTATATTCCTCTTCCTATTATGATATCCCATTGTTATCATTGTGGTACTATTTTTTTACTAAATTCACCCTCTACAATTATGTATATATGTATTATGCCATTTATTTATAATGTTAAAAGACATTCAGTCTGAACACGGGAAGTGCAATTTTAGAAAGAAATGGAACATTAATAAGTTATTTACAATGGCAAAAATGAATATATCATTTGTCAACTAGTCACACTGAAATAACCGATTCCAATGTACAAATGTCACAGAAATTGAAAGGTTATGTCCCGCAAAGTAATTCCATCGATTTAATTATGGTGCGACTGTATGGTCGTGAATCAGAATGAGTAAATAGCAAAGTACATTATAAAGTTCAGATAAAAAAATGGACCTGCACTTGGCAATGTACTTCATAAAATGTTAAAGGTAGGTTGGTGATTGTTTTATTTCATGTGACATCACCATACACATTAAAGTCAGATGCAACAGCTTTGCACGAGCGCAATGTGGTGATTAAATATGGCTTTTTCAGTACGGTATTTATGATTGTGAAGATTTGTAACGTACAGCAAATGAAATTCTTTTTCTTTTCATTACATACGGCATAAACGGCAAATGCATTACAACACCGGCATCAAAAATAATAAGATTATAATGCCCACACTTGTTAAACAATGTTGAAATACAAGGTTTAGGGGAAAAAGTTCCCCACATTGACCCGAAAATTACACACTAAACCCTGTTGTTTTGGCCATTGTGATAATAGCGATCTATGTTAAAAAAAACTGTTACTCATCAGTGCCAGATTAAGCCAGCGCGGGGCCTGTAGCACATCGCCAGCGCGGGGCCCACTGGCATCACAAGGTACCGGGGCGGAAAGTATTATTGAAATTATTGAAAGTATTATTGAAATTATTTTGTGTCGTCTGAGCGTTAATGCAACTAGTAGTAATTGTATTTATTACACACCTGATATTTGACCTTGTAGGTCACTCTCAGGTGTGGGAGTTCACATTTACA
>JAQGBL010000043.1:0-10010 GCA_034698385.1 Strongylosoma stigmatosum
AAAAATTTCATGTTATTAGAAAAATCAGATGGTTAGGCTACATGTACCGATAAAAAAAATGAACGATGAGTAAAATTAAAGTAAAATAGGGTGTGGAAAATTCATCATTCGGTCATCATCGTCACGAATTAAAAAAAATAGAAGTACCATAATATAATGTAATCAAATTATATACAGGATGATTCAATAAGATTCATACGGTTTCAAAAATCTATATTTAAAAAAATATTAGAGATATAATATTAAAAGACACGAAAATAAAGGGAAACTGTCCAAGTTTTTAATTATACCATTACAAATGTTTAAAGTAAGACCCTCGCACTGCGACACACGTTTATAAACTTATGGCAATTTAGTACGAGCCATCGAGAAGGTAAAAATAGCGCATGCCTGCCGCTGTGTGCCGGTGCGTGTTCGGCCCACTTTTCCATGCAGCGTGCGTGGGCCGAACTACTAGGAACTAGCTTACCGTTTAAACGTGTGTTGCGGCGCAAGGATCTCACTCGGAACATTTTTGATGATATGATAAAATACTTAATAGTTTCTCTTTATTTTCGTGTGTATTTTAATATTATGTATGTAATACTTTTTTAAATATAGATTTTTAAAACCGGCTGACCTGTTTGTAATCACACTGTACATTGAAACTGTATTAATCTGTTCAGAACCCTAAATCAAACAATTTACTATTTCAAAATGTAACATTGTTTAGCTAATTACTACTAAGTAACTAGGCCCACTTTAACCAATCCTTTAAAACTCCATGTTGTGTTATTTAGGCGTGTGACATCACTAAATATAGACCAAACGTCAATCTGCGAGCTTAAGTTTAAGCAGACGACGCTTCAGCCTTGAGAAGAAGCAGAAGAAACGAAATATTATCACTAATAAGCGATGCCGAAAAGTAGGTCAGCGCAGACATAAGACACTCTGGAGCCCTTAAAGACCTTGAGAACACCAAAAACATTTACAAAAACAAAGCTACACTGTGCCGCCATGCATTAAGCATAATCTGGTGTAATTAAATCACCTTAGTAGTTACTAATAGTTAATTAAAAAATTAAAAATCAAATTTTTTAGTTTTACATTTTTAGACTTAACCCTTTTCTGCGTGCGGCTTTTCGATTCGAATACAAATCGCCGTTCGAATGCGTTTCTTTCTGTGCAAAAGACGTTAAGTCACATAAAGCAGAAAAAACATCTGTTCACTTTTCTGCGAATAACTTAAGTTCTAGAACTTTCTCAGAGATGAAACTTTTTTTAGTGATAGCTGAAGGTTCCGACTATAACGCAGTGCTTTTAGATTTTTTTGGTAATTGCTAGAACTTGATTAAAAAAATTAAAATGTGTTTTTTTGTTCAGGTGTCGGGTGTGGTGGTGCTGGGCGTGGGCGTGTGGACGGTGGTGGCCAAGCACAGCTTCGTGAACCTGCTGAGCACCGCGACGTACGTGTCCATCGCGTACCTGTTCATCGCGGCGGGCGTGGTGGTCATCCTGGTCACCGTGGTCGGCTGCGTCGGCATCTGGAAGGAGGACAAAAGGGCCGTCCTCTTGTACACCTTCCTCCTCGTATTCATCTTCCTGTTGGAGGCGGTCGGAGGCATCATGGCCTACGTATACGACGCACAAGTACGTCATACATGTCAGGCCCCCCTTGCAAAATGCCCCAGTGCAAGATTTTAGCATTTTGAGAAATTTTGACATTTTTTGCAAATTTTAGAACTTTGAAAATATTTCGATTTTTTTTTTTAAATTGTTAGAATTTTCTTTATTTCTTGAAAATACTAGAATTTTGACAATTTTTGACCTTTTTGTTAATTTTTATCATTTTTGAGAAATTTTTGAATTTTTGACTTTTTTTTTAATTTTTATCATTTTTGAGAAATTTTGGAATTTTTTTCATTTTTATGGAATTTTGTTTGTTTTTATGGAATTTTTTTCATTTTTATGGGATTTTTTTCATTTTTATGGGATTTTTTTCATTTTTTGGAATTTTTCTTATTTTTAAGAATTTTCTCTATTTTCGAGATATTTTTGCATTGTGGGAAATTTTTGGGGTTCTTTTTAAGTTTTCGTAATTTTTGAATTTTTTGGATTTTTGAGAAATTTCGAGAAATTTTCGCATTTTCGATTATTTTCGCATTTTGAGGGTTTTTTGAATTTTTCGTCATTTTTGAGAATTTTGAGAAATTTTGGAATTTTTTTTATTTTTGAGAAATTTTATTATTTTAATAATTTTTGAGATTTTTTTTTTAAATTTTACTGCGCCCCCTCTATCATGGGGCCCACTTGCACACCTACCGGGCCTGAGTCTCGCATTATTATCGATCTGTATTAATCGATGTTTTTTAATAGCTGAGAACCGACTTGGAGACGAGTTTGAACAGAACTTTCCTTGAAAGCTACATGTACGACGAAGCCAGAACCAGAGACATTGACGAACTGCAAAAACTAACATCAAAATATCATATCTATTATCAAACGATTGTAATTCCCGCAACGTTGTGTTATCATGTATTAGCCTCCCAAGGTATCTATTACGAGCTAATCGAAAAAAAGAGCATTTTAGCAGAACATGTTCTGTTCCTTTTAAATCATAACTGTTCATCTGGTATTGACTACAGCAAAATTTACATGTACTGTCTAGCAAAACAACAAATTTACATCCGAATGTCAAATTTCTCAAATTTAGGCGAATATTGGAAAAAGTACGTATAATCGCTACATTCTTAAACATCATAAGATATTTCTCAGGCATAAAAACAGTTTTCAAATCCTTATAATAACCAAACGAGGCGGAATCAAATATAAGTTGCTTGTCTTGCTTGATCAAACTCGAAACAAATCGCTGCATCACTTCCGCAAAAATAATCTCGTAATCACTTACATTATCTAAGGACAGAGCATCCTCTAACATTTCTTTTTTTAAACATGTTTGATTAATGTAACAGAATATGCCAGTCTTATATCGATTTTCAATCTGGTCAACAATACAAATATGGCTTAACCTATCTTCAGGTAAACCCATTATACGAATTATAGCTTTAAATGAATTTTTTAGCACTTCTGAGCTAAGTGAACAAACTCCCACTTCAAGACGCATAGCGGCAGTTTTAGTATTTGGGGGCAATGATAACACCTTACGAATAAACATATTCTGAACAACATCGTACAACAAACTGTTGACATTTCCCCATAACAAACACGCATATAATAGTACTGATTTACATACAGAGTTAAACAATCGTTTATGCGAATCAAAGTTTAAAAGAGAGCATGGAGGCGATTCAGAGCGGAGATGGTCTTACTTTTCACCATTTTTAAATGTTCTAACATTAGCCCATTAGAGGTTAATAGGACACCCAAATATTTAAAGCACCGCACAGTTTCTACTTTAACATTTTTCCAATGATAACAAAATTTTTTATTTTTTTTACTTGGAGAACCAAAAAACATTATTTTAGTTTTAGAAACATTTATTTCAAGTTCCCTATCATCAAAGAACTTCTCAAGTACTTTCAACTTACGCTGCAGAGAGATTGGGGCATCCGAGAAAATCACCAAATCATCGGCGTACGCCAAATAGTGAACTCTTACTGAACCCGTCTTATTTAACTTAATATCATCCACTCTGCCTTCGAATGTATAATCAAGTTCCGAAATAAATAGATTGAAAAGAATGGGGCTTAGAGGGTCTCCCTGGAGAACCCCCCTCCCCACCTTACATGATTTAGAAAATTTTCCTTCCCTTTTAAGTTTAACCTCCACACATCCATAAAAATTCTTAATAAGTTCAATGAAATCCTCTGGAATCCCAATTCTTTCCATAACCTTCCAAAGCCGAACGTGAGACACTCTGTCAAAAGCTGCCTTCAGGTCGATAAAGGCACAATAAATTGGCTTGCGGTACAAAACCGCCTTGTCAATAAGATGTTTAATAACCACCAAGTGGTCAATAGTTGAAAAATTGGACCTGAAAGCAGCTTGATTGACAGAAATAAGATGTTTATCATCAACAAATCTACTTAAACGATCTGCCAAAATGGCTGTAAATACCTTGGTCAACACCGGAAGCAGAGCGATCATACAATAGTTTTGCGGGTCAGCAGAGTCACCATTTTTATAAATCGGCGACAAAATCGAATGCTCCCAATTGTGTGGTGTTCGTCTTTTCTCCAAAATCTCTTTTAATTGCTTTAAAAGTAAAATCCTAAAAGAAGGTGATTCTACTTTAATCATCTCGTTTTTAATCATATCACAGCCGGGTGCTTTATTTAACTTAAGCTTTAAAATAGCCGCCTTTAATTCTGAGTTTTTAATTGGTTAAATTAATATTGATTTATCAGCAGACCATCTCCGCTCCTCCCCCTCCCCGAGCTATAATTTATTTGAATCATAGTGCTGTTCTAAATAACTTTCCCATTTCTCCATTTCTATGCCTTCAGAAATCTTTTTCCGTTTATACGTTAATTTTTTATATACCTTCTAAAATTCGTCCGCATTCTCGCATTTGTTCAGAATTAACTTGCGATTGCCAAGCCATACAGTTTTTTTAATCTACACAGCCTACGATATTCTAATAATTTATCTTTATACATAACATACTGAGTTTCACGTCGTTTACGAAAAGATTTAATTAAAACTTTTAATTGTTGTTTAAGGTTTTTGCACTCATCGTCATACCACTCAGGCATAAATTGCCTCTGAAACTCTTTCCCGAATTTCTTAAATTTCATAGTAGCAGCTGCTTTTTCAACCGCCATCTTCACAGGGTTTATCACATTTATAGAAGTCTTTAATAACTCCGATGCCTCTAGCTCAAGTTATGCGGTATATGACTCAATTTCTGTTAAGTCCGTCGGCCATTTATATCTAAATGAACCTTGATTAACAAACACACTTAAATTGCGCTTTACCTTTTGCACTACACTCAAACCAATCGGGAAATGGTCTGATCCAGACCAGTTAAGAACCTCGAACGATTTTACATCTGAAAATGCATCGGCACTCACCAAACAATAATCGATAATTGAAGCACCACCCGCATGATTCTTAACTCGTCCGTTAAGAATCAATAAACCGTAATCTTCACACATAGTCACAAGACATTTACCATGTCTATTCAAAACTTTATCCAATGAAACACGATTAAATAATTCGATATTCGAATTAGATAAACAAGACTCGTCAAAAAATTACGTCTCATTTCTGAAGCGTGCATTACAGTCCCCCATTATGATCAGCGAATCGTCCAGTGTATGAGTTTGCAGCAACTTCAGCCAAAAGGCGTCAACAGCCGACATATTTGGTGGAATATAAATAAATATGATGCATAATTTTTCTTTGGTGACTTTAGAGATTCGCAAACTCATCCAATTGGTATCTAATTTCACTGTATAATTTAAATCGATAGCTTTAGGTATTAATAACAACATACCGCCACTGGCTCTACCCATTACACTGACTCTCGTAGCAGATAGCACAAAAACGTCGAAAAAGTCTTGCAAAAAGTTAAGTTTTTTATCGTCGTCCAACACCCACCAAGTCTCGGAAATACAAATCACTTTATTATTTGAAATTTTAAGCTGAGTTAATAAAGAAGATAAATTTCTCCATAATCCATTTATATTCCAGTACACAAACTGTAAATGGTCCTCGTCGATCGAAACTGAAGGGTGGGGCTGTAATTGCTATGGTTGGGGACTTAGTACATCCTGTGCTATGATCCCTGTTAAGGGGGGATCTACCATCATTGCAGTCAATGACTGCGTAGCGCCATTTTCTTTTATAGGTGTAGTCAAGGTGACCGCTATTGGAGAGTCAGCTGGTGTAGGGGAAGCAGAAAATGGACTCTGAAAACTTTTCCTCACGAAATGTTTAATTGTTTGCAAATTCTCATCGTAAAAAAATCTTTGGCCGTCTATTAACAGTTGATCACGGTCCAAACGAACTCTCTTTCCTTCTCCTCGCGATTTATTCATAAACGGTATTAATTGCTTGCGAATTTGTCGTGTTTCAAAGGAAAAATGTTCTGTTAAATATGGTTTCCCGTCGTCGGGGCTATTTGACCTTCTATAGCGACAAAAAAGGTCCAATGCCAAATCCCTATCTCTAATAGTCACGAATTTAATGAGTATGCTTTTATGTTTCTGACCGAATGGCAAAAAGTGCATAACTGAAACAGATTCAGTATGCAACTTAAATTTTAGATGATCTTCAAAGTACTCACTTACATTGGTATATAGATCTCCCTTAATTTCTAAGTTGTGCAGGATAAGATTCATTTTTCGGGCGTAGTCAGCCTCCGTTCTCAATTTATCATGAGAAAATTTTAATTCGTTTGTTAAATCAGTTACTTTTGACTCTAAAGTATTAATCTTAGTTTCCAAGTCGATATTCTGACCCTCCAATGTAGTGATCCTGGTTATAACCGTCTCCTGCACGGCCTTGTTAGATCTATCAATTTGATCTATGATCAGTTGACGTATATCTTCTAACGTCAGGGTGCCGTGTGATTTAGAAATGTCAGTATCGGCATACTTTCTTATTTTTGCAGGTCTATTTACATCGACAGGTAAAGAAATAGAATTCGATCGTGATCTAGACTCGACTTCATCAGAATTTCCCTCCACTGATAATGAAAAATCCGTAGTTTTCGCAGGATTTTCAGCCATTTTTCTCGACCCAGTAGCACCTTTAACAGTAATAGTCTTCTTATATGACTTGCGACGAGGTGGCCCGGGATTTAATTCTACTCCACCAATAATCAAAATATAGTTAATAAATGCTGTCACAGCCAAAAAATTACGATAACCGTTAAGTTTGAAAACTTGCAGATTAATACAATAGGTCTCGATGTGTAGTAGAACAATACAGATATACATCGCGAAATTGAATAAATTTCTTAAACTTTGACCCAGATTAATGTATATTCGTTGAGGAGCGAACGAAAAACATGTCTACATGCTATCACGGTTGACATTGATCTCCTCCTTAATGGGAATAATGTCAACTTCATCCCAATGTTAATTGTTTTTTATGCAGTCATAATAAAAGTTAAGCACATGTCAAGCTAAAAAAACAAAAATTGAAGCCTAATGAAAATTCAAATAACATAATTTATATTTACATTTGATTGTAGTCACATCTCAAATTAAAGCAGTCATTATACAAAAAAATTTAAAAAAATGCTAGTTGTGTAATTAAAATGTATTCACATGTTTGACACCATTCTTAAAACTTTTGTAAAAATTTATACTTTGCTGCTCTGACAGTTACTTCATCAAATGAATACAAATAAATAAAATTAATAGCAGGATTGTTTGATACTTAAAATATTCATGATATAGTACCTGTAATTAAGTGCCCTTCATATGTTTCTCGGCTTTGAAACATGTTCTTCAGTGTAGCTGTCTCTGTTTGGGATCCTTGTCTTCCGTGTCATTAAATAATTCTCAATACAACTTTCTCTCAGCCACTGAAAGGAAGACAACATTGTGTAACATTCATATAATTACTAATCATTATATTAAATTAATAATTATTAAATAACCTGCACATACAGCATATATAATTATCATTTTACGTACTGGTAGCCATTAGCAGAAGTGATCATTAGCAGAAGTGTACGGCAACACGTTTGTGTTTTTTTTTGCTCCACACCTTTTGGTGTTGACACCGTCAAACCATTTGTTCATCATTCTTAGGAAAACCACAGTCTCCTTAGTTTCTTCTCCTGAATTCATTTCAAGAGCAACAGATGTTGAGTAACTTAGTATTTGTGCAGCCAGCTGGACATTCATTTTTGAAAACGAATTAAGGTAGAAATGGTCTCGTCGCAGTGTCCAGGCAATCCTGTAATTTGCATCTTTGGAGCTGTCATTGTATAGCTTCATTAAATGGGACCACACCATATGTTTTCTATTCCTGTAGTTGTTCGCAAAAGACAATTCCTTGTAGTTTTCAGCAAGTGAGGAGCATCACATATGAAAAACAGAGGGTGTTCTTCATCAGTAGCATAGAAATTGGAGCACTTGTAAGGGATATGTTGGTCACTGCACATTGTATAGAACTTGCAATAGTGGCTTGCTCCATCAGCAACTACTGTGAGGACCCGGAACCCTGATGATTCAAGATGGCCAACTGCTTCCCACACTAATGAGTAAAAGGTCATGAGACTGCAAGCAGGCTGATGGAAAATGGGCAAAGGCATACTTAAAGTTGGATGTCAACCCTCTCACAAAAAAAGCCAGTATTTTAGTGGCAACAGGTGGAGAGTACTCCAACTTCGAGTCTAGCTGCTGCAGCAAAGTTGTGATGTCTTTGTCAGCACTAGTAAGCTGCTTGCGTAATAAAGTTGAATCTGTGCACAACACCATCCATAATCATCATGTTGCCCTTAAAGAAAACAAATCGTCCTTCATCTTTGGCTTTCTGAAAATGTGGTAACATTCTTCTCCTCGCCTCCATAGTTCTCTTAGTAAAATGTTCACTAATTTTTATGTTACAGACATTCTGCCCTTCCAATATGCAAGTTTTACAAAATGCTTGCAACAACTTATCTCTTGCCTTCAGTGTCGTAAATTTAACAATCACTGGTTTAATTGAACGTCACGATTGTAATGTGTGCCAAATTGAAATATCACTATCATAGATTTTCACCTGAAGTTTTGACTGCGTATAATCTTTTATCTGGTCCAACAATGACTGACTTCCTTCTTTGAAGTGGACTAAAAGGTAGAAAATAATTTTCTTTTTGGGGTGAAATAATTTGTTACAGAATAGCTTGATTTCATTACAATTTGTTTGGTCTTAAACAAAATTTTGCATGTCTGATCATACAAAAATTGTCATTATTTGGACAGATTTCAAAAAGTCGAAATGTTGTAAGACTAAAAACGTGGTGCGGGTGAAAAGATTCAAGGTTTAAATGCAGTGGAGGGTCACTTATACCTTGGATGAATATAACAGGAGTTGCGTATCCTGTATTTTCATCCAAACTTATATGAAATGTATTACATATTTCAATAGTACTTTTTAAGTCCCCGCACTACGTTTTTAGTCTTATAACATTTTGACTTTTTGAAATCTGTCCAAATAATGACAATTTTTGTATGATCAGACATGCAAAATTTTGTTTAAAACCAAACAAATTGTAATGAAATCAAGCTATTCTGTAACAAATTATTTCACCCCAAAAAGAAAATTATTTTCTACTTTTTAGTCCACTTCAATTTTATAAATTGTTGCTGTAACCTTTGAAAAACGTTGGTTTTTTTTTTAAAAAGAATTTTTTTTATATAATATTATTTTTTTAATTTTGAAACTTGCAATTTCTTTGAATTTTATTGACACATCTTGACGTTTTAAGTAATTACTAAGAGAAGTTTAATTATAGCTGTTGAAGGTTCATACTTTAATATAGCATAGTTAGTTAACTTTAATTATTACTAGTAAATGCTTAAAGTTAATGTTGGGTTTTTTAAACTCGCCGTAAAACCATTTAACATTGTTGCTATGAAATAGCTTTCCTGTTGCTATGGAAAAATTGCGTTTAAAAATGACATTTTTTATTTGATTTGACTCACTAGAAGTTATTAAGTCATCATAAGGAAAGTTTAATGTCTTGTTTAGCGTGGTTGGTGACGTTACAATATCTCGTTAATCACATGATGAGCTCGAATCCAATTAAAAACGTTGGAATTTTCGATTAATTAATGAAAAATACTAATTTTTGGTAGAGTGCATTTTCTGAATTTAAATTTGTTTTTTTCAGATCTCATTCAGTTCCTCAACCAATCGTTGAGCCAGTTGTTGATATACGTCACAGGGCTAACTCACTTCCAACGCTCGTCCCGCCCGTCCCACCACTCACTCCAGCGATTACTGCTCCAGTTATTACTTCATTGCCAGTCATTACGCCAACACCAGTCATTACGCCATCACCGATCATTACGCCAACACCAGTCATTACGCCAACACCAGTCATTACGCCATTACCTGTAATTACG